>CAHIKZ030005219.1:1187500-1412500 GCA_903632075.3 Acanthosepion pharaonis
CAGAAAGGATGGTACCATGGTTGTATTTATTAATTTTTATTTTTCCGAGTACTTTCGATATATTCTCAATATCATCTTCAATGTTATGATGGCGAAGACATAGTCGCATGTAGGCAATTTTTTATTTACTTACATTACACCTACCCGACTATAGCTAAATTAAGACACTTAAACACACGAAAACCTACCAAACTCCATTCGCAACATATTAGCAGAAAATACAAGTACAATAGCCTCATCTACATGTAAACAAAGTTAAAAATAATGGAAGCATTAATGATAAAAAAGAAAAAGCCAAGACTCTGTAAAATTAACTATGAACACGGCCACAATGTGCTGACTTTGTTTGTAAAATTAAATTGAATTCCTATAACTTCAGACACAGCCATAAAAACCCACACATTCAGTTAAAATTTAAAAATTAATATTCAACCTTGATAATGAATAAAAATAGCCAAATGCCCTAGGATATGCATAAATTTTGGACAGATTCTACACACTTTGTGTCCAGAAAAAAGACACCAGTAAAAAAACAAAAAAAAAAATAGATAAAAAGCCTAATCGAAGTACCTTGTCAATCGTCTTTAGTGAAAATACACAATATATATATATATATATATATATATATATATATATATATATATATATAATCGACATTGGCCGGTATGTTCTACTATATCAGGAGTAAGAGCAAGCAGTTTCCTGATTAAAATATCGGTCTGAAAAATCTATCCCCAATGTAAAATTTTGCTATGGCTTCATATGACCCGAGTAAGACCCTTTCCTCTCAAGTGTTGACGTTAAGCCAATTAACAGACCAAAATAGTCAGAGACGTGAATTGTCGGGTCCCGGCTGAAATTTGCTGGTTATATGAGACGCATAACTCGATTCCGTGAATTGTTGAATTGCAAGTTTCCCTTTTAGCAATCGAAGATAATCGTGCGCAAGGCAATTTCTAATAATATACATAGATTTGGTTACATACAGTCCACTCTCCTTCTTTTTCTCTATCAATATCTGCCTATCTATCTATTGCTCTCTCTCTCTCTCCCCCTCTCTCTCCCCCTCTCTCTCTCTCTCTATCTATCTATCTATATATATATATATATATATATATGTGTGTGTGTGTGTGTGTGTGTGTGTGTGCAGAGAAAGAGAGCCCTGCTCTTTCAATGACGGTTGCATAATTCCCTGACCATAAACAATGGATTCTTGAGGATTTCTATCCAATATGATAAAAAGTCATTTACATTAGTGCATTTACATTCTATAAAACAATGCATTTACAGTTTATATATAATCTGTTGTTAAATGGGGCAAGACGTGGCTTCTTAATTTTAACGCCTCAAAATCGAAACTACACACTTTTAATCATGTGAGAGATCATTTTTTACCTTCGATCAGCAAGGCTGATGCTAACCTCCAGGAGTGTGGTTCATTGCGCCTTTTCTGAGTAATGCTTTCTTCTGACATGAAGGGGGAAGATTATACTGAATCAATTGCTAGGTCCGCAGCTAAGAAAGACTGTTTACTACGCTGTGCTAGACAATTCTCCTCACCAGAATCTATTTTACCTATTTATAAGTCTATCATTAGTCGTCGTTTTGAATATTGCTGCCACACCTGATCAGGTGTTCCTGTTATATTGTCATAGAGGAAGAAAGTAAGTAACTACCGACACGGAGGTTCGAGCGTGACACTCTACTTATGAATATATGTTTGTTTGTTTTTTGTTTTTTTTGTTTTGCTGCCAGGTGTATAAATAGCGGTGTCAGGCTACTGACTGTAGTGATTATTGAGTGGAACTATCCAGTCGAATTAGTGTGAATTATTGTGCGGCCATGATTTGGGATTTGATTTAGAATTTACTGGATGTTAAGCCAAGCCACACTACTAAAAAGATATTCACTGAGATGACTAATTCTCTTTGGTTGAGTTTTACTTCTTTGTTCTTGTTAAGTATTTGCTGGCGGTTGTGATTAAATGCTGTATTATTTAACGTTGAAAGCTTTAGTTATACGTAATTATTAACGGCTACCGTACCTCACAAAAAATATATTTAGAGATTCTTGATAAAATCCAAAGAAGACTATGCACCGTTATTGGTTCTGAACTGGCACCTCTGTTTCAGTTCCTTTCCAACCGCCATAACGTAGCTTTCCTGCTTCGTTTCTATATATCTATTATTCGGACTATTGTCATCATCTTTGTCGCCATATTTATTACAACGTTATTTACAACAAAGTTATTATTACAACATTATTTACATTATTCGGACAATAGTCGAATAATGCAAATAATGTACATAATACCTCATCTCAGAAATATAGACAAATATTTTCATGTCAATTGTTCTGAGGAATTTTCCTCTCTGGTACCTAGAATTTATGAATTTAAGCGCAGTATTAGCTTGGCGGCTAGATCTCATTATTTTACAATTGAAATGGCTAGATGTAACCGGATGTTCTATGCCAACAATTTCTTCTAGTTTGTGGATATCTCTACCCAGCAACCGTTGATTATCAAAAATATAAATACAATTTCAATCGTTATCTTCTGTTATCTTAATTCTTATTCTTTTATTCCTCATTCCTTAACAGTTGTTTTGCTATTCTCGAACATTAACATAGCCTTGTTAAATCTAAGTAAAAATAGCCTTATTATATCAATAAGATTTAATAGAGGGAAAGAGAGACAATGGAAATCCACGCGTGACATACCTGACGAGCTTGAGCAGGTGGATGACCGGACGTGGTTTGGGAGAGGAATCAGAAGGAAAGAACTTGCTGAGAGCTGGAAGAAAAGTATAATTTGATCATTTTCAGTTGGAATGGCAAGATGCAGCCGTGAGTTCTATGCTAACAGTTTCTTCTATCGCACTTCTTGCTTGTGGAACTCTCTTTCCTTTTCTTGTTTCCCAGTCACCGATGATCATCAAAAAAAGAAGTGCAATTTCAATCGTTATCTTCTGTTTTCTTAATTATTGTTCTTTTATTGTCTTCTCTCTTTGATAGAAGTTTTTCTCATATTCTCCAACATAAACAGAGCCTTATGAAATCTAAATGAAATAGCCTAATTATATCCATAAGGCTTAACCTAATTACTGACCACACATAGTAACCTTTCTTCTTTATCGCCAATGCTGTCTTCGGATATAAGGGCCGTCATCCCTATTCCCTGTCTCCGGCCTGTCAGTGTATTTCTCTAATAAAAGTGATATCATAATTTATTTGCCTCATAAATAATTTCACGGTTTTCTGCTCTGTTCTAACGTCATTTAGGATGCATTTATATTATACGTTTAATAGTCTCAATCCCTCATGCAGTCAGTTATGTGCCATGCACGATCCACACGTAGGCGATCATGTAACTTTCGACACATGACTGACTTTTTTTTTCATATTCCCCAACATAAACATAGTACCTTATTAAATCTAACTAAAAACATCCTTATTATATCAATAAGGCTTAATAGAGGAAAAGAGAGACAAGGAAAAGCAACGCGTGACATACCTGACTAGCTTGAGCAGGTGGATGACATAACGTGGTCTGAGGGAGGAAGCTGAGAGCTGCAAGAGATAGAGGAAAGTGGAGAGCCATGATCACCTACGTCCTGAAAGAACGTGGCACATAAAAAGAAAAGGCTTAACCTAATTACTGAACACGTATCATTAGCTCTCTTCTTCTTTATTGCCAATCATCCTCTCTCCCTATTCCCTGTCTCAGGCTTAGTGGCACCTGCTCGCTTCCGAACATTAGGACCGTCATCCTATCTCCCTATTCCCTGTCTCCGGCCTGGTGGCACCCGCTGGCATCCGAACATTAGGACCGTCATCCTATCTCCCTATTCCCTGTCTCAGGCTTAGTGGCACCTGCTCGCTTCCGAACATTAGGACCGTCATCCTATCTCCCTATTCCCTGTCTCCGGCCTGGTGGCACCCGCTCGCATCCGAACATTAGGACCGTCATCCTCTCTTCGTATTCACTGTCTCCGGCCTGATGTATATCTTTCGATACATGACTGACGAGGCAGATTTTTCCCGCCATTTCTTTCTGCAGTAGACCAGTTGCCATCCAAGGCTATAAGTCCCGGTCTTTTTCTGCTATTTAGAGAAGTAGAGGATTCATGCCTTTCCCAAAAGTATTATCACGTAAGTGAATGTAATGGATTCGACTGGAATTCGAACTCGGCTCTCCGATTCCTCAGTCTGTGCCTCCACAATTCTTCAGTAAGATTTAATACATGAACACTGAAAATTTCATTCTTCCAGTTTGTAAATTCATTTCTATAGTAATTCTACATTTTATTAAACTCTACATTTATTTTCTTAACTTATTTTACAGTTATTATTCTACGGTTTATTAAACACTACAGTTTATATATTCATTTCTATAGTAGACTCTACTGTTTATTTATTTCTATAGTAAAATCTTCTGTTGAAAATTTATTCTATAGAAGAACCCATTAGAAACGATTTCCAATTTTGAACGAGTTCCTAAAATTTGTAAATAACGCTTGCATCAGTTCTTGATCATTACCAAATTATTTTCTCTGACAAATACTTTAATATAATAATAAATTCACCATAAACAGACGCGAGCGGATGAATTATCTGCGTCGCAATTCCAATTGATTTTTAAAACAGGTGGAAGCTCTTACGAAAGATAATGCTTTAAAAAGTTGTTCTATCGAATTAACAGAGGAAACGTAATTAAGTCTTTAATTAAGCAGAATGTGTTTTCAGAAGATAAAGAAAAGAGACTGAATACGAAATATGAGATGATTAATGCATATAATATCTTAACTCTGGAGATTTGATTACAATTTTTCATTGTTCAATAAAAAGAATATTACATTTGAACATGTTTGCTTTCGCTGGCATAAATAGAATTAAATATTTTATGTTGGAAATAATAGCATCTATTAAAAGCAAATATGTCAGCACAAGAGATAATGATATTACAAGAATATCAGCTTATCCACCCCATCAAAATTGTCGGTATATATTAAATTTATAATGTTATCTACTTTTGCTTATTAGAAATGTAACAGCAGGCTTATCGTCAGAAAGAAAAATAATGAAAGTGACAACAAAAAGAGATTGGATATTTAATGGTAATAGTAATATTAACCATATCCCTACAAGGAAACATTTGACATTCATTAACCGAGCAGCCAGTATTGCTTCCGGTTGAAATTTATAAAAACATTCCCTTAAAACAATTTTTCAGGAAAATACTTTTTTTCAATTCCAGTAGCTGTTATCGCTCTTTCCAGTACTAAGAGATTTCCTTCCTTCCTAATCTTTTATTTGAAGTGGTGTTGAATTTAAACATCTTGATTATGCTATTATTTTCTCTTCGACTAACATTAGATATCCATTTTAGTTGTTGCTGCTGTTGAAAGTCCTCAAAGAGTTTTTTTTTAATTATTTCCCCATTATTTACAACGTTCCATCGTTTGTTTGTTCAGAGATATTGTATATCAGTCGCGGGAGACTGAGAGTTCGTTCGGGGTATAACACAAGGTAATAGTCGAGATTGGCACGTGTAGAAATCCACAGGCATATGGAGTCAAAAAAAAATAGAACCGTGGGATAAATATTCCCCAAATTAACGCATTGTATTAGTCGAGAGCTAGTATGTTCTACTACTGTTTGTTTCCTCGGTTAACGAAGACATCACTGTTAAAGAAAGCGCATTGGTGTCGCTGCTGATGGCTTAGGTAGGCTTGCTTGCCGTGAGGGAAGGTCGATAATGTCAGTCTTGTCGGATCTGCCTTTGTTAGTGAAATCAGCGTTGGGTTTTGGGGGAGTCAATGATTCAGAATCTACTGCTGAGAAAGCCCAGTGGGGCTTTTTTCTTATTAGACAGAAAATATTGTTTATGACTCTGGTATTTTGGATGGTATTACGGAAGTGGATGCGCGGAGCCGGACAAAGTTGTGGTTAGTGATCACTTCTCTTTGAGCTAAAGAATTGTAGTTCCGGCAGAAGCTTATTTTTTAATTTTATTTTTTTTCTTTTTTATTTTTTTTTTCCTTGTGGGTCTTTATCACAGAACCTGCATTTTGGATCAACATTATTATTATTATTATTATTATTATTATTATTACGCTATTTCGAATCATTATTATTATTACTGCAATCAATCTACAGCAAGAATTAAGCGGTCTGGTCATGGATATTTTTTTTTGTGTGTGTTTTATATACAATCGATTCCGTCTCTTTCGCTTTCTTTCAATATATCGATTTGTCCTTGGTATTTTTTATTTTTTATTCTGGTCATCCTCTTTTTAACGGTAAGGGTTCTTTTGAAGTGGTCACATATCGATCCCTTTTAAGCGAACGCGGGCCACTTCACTCTTTAAGAAGCGGAAATTCACCCTGATAAAAAAGCCGTCTTTGTTCTAATGTTCCGGCTAGGAACATAACCCATATTTGGGCAGCATTGCTTTTGAGAAAAGAGTTTAGATTGAGCTTTGTCAAACGTATCTGAAGCGGGGGTGGATGGGACTTCCTGATACAAAAAAAAAAAAGATTCGATATCTAACCAAAAGGATCAGTTTGCTTAGATACAGAACAACTTTATTGTTGCCAAGTTAGAAATGATATGAGACAGATTTTTTTTTAATCACTTTAGCTGTTTCTGGTAACTTACTAATACCTTGTACAGATAAAGAAGTTTGAAAAAGACACAGAAAGCCACAAAATTAGATATACTGATAGATATACACAATTCTGATATATATATATATATATATATATATATATATATATATATATATATTTAGGTGGATTGATGTGAGTTTGTTACCCTGGGTTTCACGCTATTTGCGATCGTCAGACAAACTGATTAATTTTTAAATTTTGGAGTTATTTATGGTTGCGTATATCGATGATTTTTTTATGGTAGTGGGAAGAAAAATTGTCGTCGGAACGACACTCATACTTGCGCAAACATACATACACGCACGTTCACTCATTGATGTACGCAGACATAGCGTGAAACACAGGGTCACAAACTCACATAATTACAAATAAATGTTAGCTCTATCACTGATATTGAGCGCTTTTCAATATGTACCGCGCATATATAATATATAAATAATATATATAAAAAATTACATATATATATATATATATAAATATATATATATATATATATATTTCTCTGTATAACCTAATTGAGCACTATTACATTTAAACCTCATGTATAAATTTGACAATTATTTATTTGCTTACTCGCGTACGCACCCAGCACACGCGTATACGCTTGCTTATATATAGCCGTTTCATTTATCTATCCTTCAACTATATATATATATATATATATATATATATATATATATATATATATATATATATATATATATATATATATATATATATATATATATATATATATATATGTATTCAGCTAGCTAGATAGATAGAAATATGCTATCATAGAGTGATAGGACTATATATTACGGTGTTACCGGGCACCTCGGCGTGGTTCAATGGTTAACAAGCTTGTCTTGCTCGAACAATTACAACTAAGTAGTGAGTTCGATCCTCACTGGGTGCCGCATACTTTCGGCCTTGTGTCACATCTAAGCTACGCTTGAAAAATCACTGGGCATCTCGAGGTGGCGGAATGTTAGCCAGTTTGTCTTGCTAGAACAATTACGACTATGTAGTGAGTTCGATCCTCACTGGGTGCCGCATACTTTCGGCCTTGTGCCACATGTAAGCTACGCTTGGAAAATCTCTATATTAGGGTGTTACATAATTTCGTTCGTTTTATATCATTTATTTTAATACTTAATATTTATTAAGAGTTTTGATTCAACAATTTCTTCCCCTTCATTGTTTTCGACATTCTTCCAACAGTCCACTAACTGTTCAATGCCTCGAAGATAGAAATCAGAATGCTTCAAAAATTCCATTTACAAGACAATTATTTATAATAAAATTCTATTCAATCGGGAGACTCATAACGATTGAAAACAATGTTTCTTTTGAGTTTGGGTTTGACCAATTCGTAAAAAATAAAAAATAAAAAAAAATAATTAAGATATGCGTGTCCGTCAACCTTAAACAATAATCTAACGATCTCTACTGATTGTACGAATACAAACATCGGAGAAATTCTTTATCTTTAGCGAAAGATAATGAAATCTAAACATACACAAGACCTAACTAAAAATAATAACCGGAACGGGAAACTACTTAAAATACACATGGTGTCCAATTTTTTTACTGTAAACAATAAGTAAAAATCATAAATTGTAAAAGATTATTATTACAGAAAGGCTACTAAATGAATAAGATTTGTTAGATCATAATTAATAAACCCAAATAAAGTTAATATTTTTTGTCTTAGAAACAACGAATGGAAAATATATTCAAATCAGAATTCTAATTATGAATCACCACAAGCAAAATATGCAATTTTTTTTACTGTATTCAATAAGTAAAAATCATAAATTGTAAAACTAAAAGATTACAGAAAAGCTACCTACATTTTTCAACCGATTTCAACAAGACTTCACTTTTTTTTTGGCAGGTAGTGTTTCTTATTCTCTTACACACTTTTTTCTTTATTTTTACATTCAGAATGCTTTAAAAATTCCATTTACATCACAATTGTTTATAATAAAATTCTATTCAATCGGTAGACTCGATTGAAAACAAAACAAAACAAAACAAAACAAAAACTAATTAAGACATGCGTGTCCGTCAACCTTAAACAATAATCTTTGTCAATTTTATTTTTCAGTGTTTATCATGGTCGATACTTGATCTATCTCTTACTGTTGCAACGCCAGGCTCTACTGCTAGTGTATGATAATGTGGGCTACGTGGGGAGGAGCATTGTTATGTTGAATAATTACACTGTATTGCCGGTATACTGTATTCAGCTGAATTACCTCTTTGAGCCTGTTCCTTTGTTCAATATACAGCTTAACATTGATCGTCAGTAACATGAGTACTTGACATCTTCTGACCAAATTCCCTCGTGGTCTGGTACGGTTCATCTTTAATCAGCGCCTGCAGTTGGTTCTCATCAAACTAAACAGGTCGGCTTCAAGTCATGACTTTATCAAGTCATCAAAGCGTAAATGTCTCGAACGGCTTTGACAGATCTGTGACCTTGATCAAAAGCAAAGAGAAGGAAAAGTCTAACATGTCCATACTTGTTTTCTTGGTATTCTCAAAGAGGTATCTAATTTATAACAAATTTCAATAACGTCACAAGAGGAACAGAGTTACTACGAAGCAAAAAAATGCTACGCTTAGAAAATCAGAAAAAAAAATGGACAAATATATGTCACAATGTAATATGTGATTTTCTGTTTGGATTAACTGCATTTACATCCGCCGTCAGTCAGCTACATGCCATGTGTGATACACGCTTAGGCTATTAAGTATCTTTCGACGAGGTAGATTTTTCCCGCAGTAGGTTGTCATTTCTTTCTACGGTAGACCAGTTGCCATCTAAGACTATAGAATCCACTCTGTGTTGCTATTTAATCAAAGCTGGGGGGATAAGAAGAGGATTCATACCTTTTCCAAGGGTATTAGCACTTAAGTGAATTTCAGTTAGTTATGTGCCATGCGTGATATCTTTCGATACATGACTGACGAGGCAGATTTTTTTCAACAGTAGGTTGTAATTTTCTTTCTATGGTAGAGCAGCCATCTATAGAATTCCGTCGGTTCTACTATTTACCCATAGCTGGGAGGTTGAAGAAGAGGATTCATACCTTTTCCCAGGGTTATGAAAGTGAATGTAATGGATTCGACTGGAATTCGAACTCGGCACTCCGATTCCTCAATCCGAGCCGCTATCCATTACTCCGCCGTGCCTCCAGAAATGCTTATGCTTATAAAATAAAGAAACCTTAGCTCCCAAAAGAGCATCTTCAGTTTGGACAATTCAAAATGGGATTCATAATGAAGACATTCACCCAGCCGAGCAGCAGTATTTTCTTGGAACGCCACTCTGACGGACAAACGATAAAACTTCTTTTATATTCCTTATTTTCTCAAGACGTGAGCTGATATGGCTTTACATAGGTACCTCCACGAAATCGCTAAAAGAAGAGCATAGCTTGATGAAAAAGACGCCAACCTTGCCGAAAACAAAATTTTATTGTCTAAATGCTTATGTTATTATTAAGAGGAAAGACCAAAGTTTTTTTTTAATTATTTTTAAAAAATTTTCCTTCTTTTTAGAAAATTCTAAATTTTGATTAAAAAAAACCTTGTTTCTATTTGTATCAGCAGAACTAGTAAATAACATAGACAATTTATAGCACGTTTTTTTGGTATGATACATTAATTTGAAAAATCGTGCAAAAATAGAAATAATTATCGGATATTAATGAAACTTTCAGGAACTATTCACAGATGATCGAAATTATTATAAATATGTTTTTTTTTATGAAAGTCATGGTAGAAATATTTTTTTTTAAATATTTATTACCCGCTTCCATAACTAATTTTATGAAGACGCTAGAAATTCGATCGCATCGGTTTTAGTGATTACAATAATTAAAAGCACAGGGCTTTGAGGAATGCAAATCATGTTTTTTTTTTTGTTTTTAATTGGATACGCAGTACCTGAAAATCAGCTCTGAATTGTAACATACAAAACTCAATAAAACAAAGATATTATTTAATTTCAAATGCTTTTATTTGCTTTTAGTTGCTTTTATGAATATGGACAATATTTTCTGAAAGCAAAAAAATTTTTTCGATGAAAATGAATTTTTAATACAATTATTTGTTATTTCATTAATTACAATAGATTTTACATTTAAGTTGTTAAAATATTATAAAATTAGTTAAAAGCCGCATTGGCTTTCATAAGTGTCCTTATGAGATAGATCTTTTTTTAGCGCGTTGTAAATTGTATCATTTTGACTAATCAGAAGATCCCCAGTAATTAAGAAATGTAATTTTGTGCTTATAATCGAGCTGTAATTATAAAATACGGAAGACCAACCAGAATATAATTAAGTTGCGTTATTTGAGTTAAGCATTGTTCTCCGCTGTTAAGGCCTTTACTTTTGCGAAACACGTGGAGAAGTTAATTTGATTTTTCAATTTCAACTGAGAAGGGTACCTACAAGTATCAGTATCATCTTATGAAATTTATATGATCTTATTTTTATATTAATCTCAGTTACGACATTTTTCCATAAATGAAATATCAAAATTAATAACAAAATGAATGCAAATACAAATAACAGTAGAATGTAATAAATGTACATAAAATTATAGTATTTTATGTACAATTCTGATAAAATTTCATAAGAAAGGTACCTATAAATTAATTAGATACCTTTCTTAAGAAATATGAAATTTAATGTCACTCTTAACAGTTTTATTTTAATTTCTTTAGAATATATTTCCCATAAAGCATCATAAACGTAAAGATGAAAGCTAAGTAAAAAAAAAAAAATTAGACCGCTGAAAGTTTTTCGTTAAAAATAACGGGGTAAATAATTTGTTCACGTAAATGTAAATTATTTCACTTTTCTCCTTCCGTAGAATAAATTAGCCTCATGGGTAAATATATCATTCATCACATGTCAAGAGACGCGAAAGTTTATGACCTGCTTTGTTTTATTTTCAAATTACATCTTTTTTGGCACAAAAGCTAAGTTAAGTTTGGTTCAAAATATTTTACTGATTTTTTTTAAATAAGTTTTGAAAAATGATAATTGATATTTAAAAATTTCAAAGTCAATTTCAGTTTTTTAAAATGGAAAAAAATGGTCAATTTTGCTGACTCAAAAAAAAAAAAACTAGATTTTTAACGAAAATTTCGGACGTGCTAGGAACGATTAAAAATGGAAAAAATACCCCAAAATACTTTGACCTTTCCTCTTAATAATAACAAACATTTAGACGATAAAATTTTGTTTTCGTCAAGTTTGGCGTCTTTTTCATCATGCTATGCTCTTTTTTTAGCGATCTCGTGGAGGTACCTAGCTTTACAGAATTCTCTGTCTTTTGCTGTTCTAAGTAAAACATTTGATTCAATCTCGTCACTCTTAAACCTTTTTCTGTTATTCATTCAAACTCGTTACGATAAACACTGTTACTCTTGCTTTCGTCGGCTTCAGCATGACCTTTTAGTGTTCAGTTCTCTGGTCTCTAAGTTTCCGTAAAATTCTAATTGTGACTGAGTGAAATTCGAAGACTCCCTGATGTACTTATGTCCATTAATACTTTCTGGTTGCTAATATAGTATTCCGCTAGTACGATGTTTGCCTTGGTATTCTTAGAAATATTCAGTAGAACCAAACCTGTAGCTTGGACTTTCTTTAACTCGGCTAAATATATTTACGTCTTGTAGGTATTGCCTTTTTTTTAATTTACAGGAAGATCCTGAGGATTACATGACAGTGTTGATCTCATTTTCTGATTATGGACAGGTTACGCTCAGATCAAGTATTGTCTGGGCTGAAAGACAAAAAAGTATGGTCCGAGGCAAATATCTTAGCCACAATGTAGGATACGAGAGTGATTGATGAGAATAGCCTATAATAGATAGATAGATAGATGTGTGCAGACTGTAACAAATAGATAGATAGGTGTGTGCACACTGTAATAGATAGATAGATAGATAGATAGATAGATAGATAGATAGATAGATAGATAGATAGGTGTGTGCACACTGTAACAGATAGATAGATAGATAGATAGATAGATAGATAGATAGATAGATAGATGTGTGCACACTGTAATAGATAGATAGATAGATAGATAGATAGGTGTGTGCACACTGTAATAGATAGATAGATAGATGTGTGCAGACTGTAATAGATAGATAGATAGATAGATAGATGTGTGCAGACTGTAACAAATAGGTAGATAGTTGTGTGCACACTGTAATAGATAGATAGATAGATAGATAGATAGATAGATGTGTGCACACTGTAATAGATAGATAGATAGATAGATAGATAGATAGATAGATAGATAGATAGATAGATGTGTGCAGACTGTAATAGATAGATAGATAGATAGATGTGTGCAGACTGTAACAAATAGATAGATAGGTGTGTGCACACTGTAATAGACAGATAGATAGATAGATAGATAGAGATAGATAGATAGATAGATAGATAGATGATAGATGATAATAGATAGATAGATAGATAGATAGATAGATAGATAGATAGATAGATAGATAGATAGATAGATGTGAACAGATTTAGGAATATAATACAATCCATCTGAAGTTATTATGCAAATCACCCAAGTATCTCGAATTTGCTTCGAAAGTTTTTTTGTCAAATTTTAAATGATTAATTTATTCGTCAAAAGAAAGCTTGACTTCAATTCCTAGGTAGTTTCAAGATGTGTTATTATACTTATTGGATGTATTATTGTTGTAACCTAGGAAAGGTTATTGAATAGAATAATCAAACGCGGACAGATTTGGCACAAGGCCGGATTTAATGTGAGGTATCCAAACCCGTAGGATCGGTCAAAAATTCCCCGTAAATCCCGTATAAACCGGGATCGGGTAGCTGTTTCCCGGGAGGAGACTCTCCCCTTCGACATAGCCTCGTCTGTGGATCCTCTCTGCCCGGAAGCAGAGAGTTTTACCAGCACAGCTGGAGATTAATCTACAACTGCAAACCAACATACAGTATTTACTACTGTATTTATGAGAATGTGGATATAACCAGTATCGTCCATAGGTATGCTACAGCAATCTGAAGTTATTCAATACTAGGAAATCACCTTTTACTTCAATAACAAGAAAATAAAATTATCAACTACTGATCAACATTTACGAAATAAAAGCGTATATAAGTCTTTGAAGTATTTAAATCTTAATATGGTGATCCTTCTTCTCAATAACAACCACAAATCAATTATCCATTGATCCTGTTATATTCTTCGCTTCGGTTGGTTCAATTGCCGACATAGGGGTTTAATTGTTTCCCATATGTCTGCTTTGCTGTCATATTGTGTATCACCTTCATATAATTTCATCTTTAAATTGACCTTAGATTTTCGACCGGATTCAGATTCGGACATAATGGTGACCATCCAATTATCATGTCTTGTATACCTTTTGAACTCAAAAGATTCCCAGATAAAGCTAGATACAAGAGAAAAAGCATTGTTGAGCATAAATACAGACTTCACTTTGAAACTGTACCTGGGACTTGTACCGTTCAAAGAAATTTTCGTCTATGAAATCTCATATAATTACCACAGTTCATTTTAACTCCTTTATCGAATTTAAATGGTCCAATAATTGTTTGATCGACAATTCCAAATCATTACATCACACTGTCGCCTCCTTGCTGTTTTCTTTCAGCCACAGGCACATTTGGAGAGGAAAAAAATCCATCCTTTGCCCTCCCTCTTCAGGTTCACTGAATGTTACCTGAGATTTGTCCATGAAAATTACTTTAGGAAAGTCAATTTTTATGTATTTCTTGGCCCAATGTTGACCCTCTTAAATATTTCCTTTTCTCATAGGGTGTTTTCCTGGGAGGTTTCTTGACAGGTCCCAATTTGTGAAGTATTCTACACCTTTTGTCCTTTTTGACTCCAGCATGTTTAAATATCTGAGCACTGGCTAAATGCGGTTGCTTTTGCTATAACTCACTATAGTGTTATTTCTCCTCGAGGAAACATCTTCGTAAAACCCTTTCTTTTTCATCTGGTTCTTACCTTTTGTTTTCCACATCCTCCGTATCATTCGTTAATCTCTGCGAATCTCCTTTGATATCGCCAACGTGGAATTCCCTCACGAATGCAGTGTTTTGTAATAAACTCAATAATGCTGAAATTATTAAGAATTACTGTAGCAGATAGATAGATAGATAGATAGATATTAACAAATTGTAACGGATAGATATAAAACAAATTAATAAATAGATAGAAAAATAGATATAAACAGACTGTAATAGATAGATAGATAGATAGATAGATAGATAGATATTAACAAATTATAAGAGATAGATAAAAATAATAGATAGAGAGAAAATAGATATAAACCGACTATGATAGACGTATAGACATAAACAACCTGTACTAGATAGATAGATAGATAGATAGATAGACATAAACAGAGTGTACTAGATAGATAGATAGATAGATAGATAGATAGATAGATAGATAGAAAAAGAGTGTAATTGATAGATAGAGAGATACATAGATATAAGCAGTCTGTAATAGATAGATAGATAGATAGATAGATAGATAGATAAAATGTTTAGCTTTCTGCATATACACCCGCGCCTCTTGTTTTCTGTGTCTGTAAATCAAACAAACAAACAATACGTTACGCCTTACACAATCATTCCTTACGAAATGCATCCGTGCATGTGTGTGAATGTGACGTGACACATGAATATTTAACTGCCACTGAAATAGTATCAAGACAGAATACCCCACCGGCTTTCGTTTATTTCCTGTAGGATTTTCTTCATTCAGCATAATCTTACACCCGACCCGACGCAATTGCTCTCTTTCCATTTTCCTTATAAGAAGAAGGAAGGGGGGTAGGAGAAGGAGGAAGGGGATGCGCAGGAGTAGGAAGAGGGAAGTTCCAATTTCATGCTTGTACACAGATAAACCACAGTGTTATCTCATGCTGGTCTTGACGAATATAAAGTCGTTGTCCATTAACCTATATCAGGCTGTGGCTTGATCGTAACATACTAATTAGTTGGAGTTCCATCTTCCTGTTGGATTAGCACTTATATTAAGTCATATAGATCCCAGTTAGTACTTAATCGGGGGAGTGCATCCAGCAATGACCGAAAGTGTTGATAAACCGTATAAACATCCAATCAATCATACCAAACATGTTTGATTGTTATTCTATGTACCTGTCTATTCATAGTGGCGGTGATTGTGGCTCTCCACATTTTCCTGTTCTTTGCTGCTCTTCGTAAACTGTGCCTATTTGGCATATTTCTTAAAGCGTGTTATGCTACACATTTGTACCAGCTTGTTTATAAATTGTTTTCCTTTGTCCATCTTACCTTCAATGTGTCCTGTGAGTACCAGTTTTTCTAAGCCTTCTTTCTTCTTTATGTGCCTAAGAAAATTCAACTGTTTTTTTTATGATGCTAAGTATGTCTTTTTTTTTGTTTCCAAATTCTCTAAAACTCACATGTTCAGCTCATGATATTCCCAGCAGCATTCTGTAGAACCGCATTTTTCACGCCCAAAATGGATCCTGATAGGACTTCGAATTCTCTCAGAATGGCCTAGCTGTATAGGTTGACTAAGTCCGGTAAGACGACACATCATTGTCTTTTACCCCTTTCTATTTGTTTGTATTTGCTGAATGCATTTTCTATTTGTTTGCAGGCGGTTTGCTGCGAGTAGAGTTTCTTGATTATTCTAATATCCTTTAGAAATACGTCAAGGTTACCTGGTAGTTCCAAATGTTCTTAGTGACGTAATTCAATTCATGATATTCTCAGTATCCTTCTGTAGAAGCACGTTTTTAATGCCTCAAATTTCTTCTTCATCTGTGCTGAGATGGTCCAGCATTCACTTTCATATAATAATTCAGTACACTTTTCTTTGTTTCTAATGAAATTGTCCTGTTTCTTAACTTTGTTTTTGAAAGGCATATTTCGCTATCCCAATGCACCTTCGGATTTCGGTGTCACACTTTCCCTACACTTCCCAGATATTGAAATTGCTGTGCTCTATTGATTTTTGGTATCATCAATCTGTATTTTGCATGTTCACCTGTTCCATTTGTAACAACGATGAATTCTATTCTCTTGCAATTGATGATTAGTCCTTTCTTCTCCCTTTCCTTTCAGAACATTCTGTACAAGTTCTTTTAGTTTCCTATCTGTATCTGCCATCAACACTGTGTTACCTGCATATCTTATTTTGTTAAGATTGCGGTCACCAACAATGATTGCTGTTAGGACAACTTATTCCCAAAGAATCACCTCACTGTACAGTTTGAATAAGTCTGGTGAGAAGACACATCTTTATATACACCTCTTCATAATTCTATATATTTACTGAATTCATTTTCTATCCGTATGCAAGCGATTTTCTGTTAGTATAGACTCTTGATTATTCTAATATTCTTCTGAAACGCGTCAAGGTTACTTATTAGTTCCCAAAGTTCTTTGTGACGTAATTTCTTCTGCATTTGTGTTGCTCTTTCTGGTATCATTCTGAGTATAAATATTGCATTTCTTGATCCAGTATCTTTATCGAACCCGCACTATTCTTATCCTATTTCCAGTTTGATTTTGCTGAGCGATCTATTCATCAGAATTCGGATGATAAATTTTGGCATATATCTCATTAGACTGATTGTGTGATAGATAGACAGATAGATAGATAGACAGACAGACAGCTAGACAAAATCATTATCTTGCATTCAAAATTACTTATGTGTATAAAAATGCTCAACTTCATACATCGGTGGGTTTGCCCCTAAAATTTAGGTGCAAATAAAATGTATCATCAAAAAAGTATTTAAAAATACACTTATTTTCATAAGCCTACTCTCTCTCTCTCCCTCTTCCCTCCTCTCTATTCTTATGTCCGTCTATCACTTTCTAACTGTATCTCCTTCATTGTACATATTTAACTGCCATTTTTCTTGCTCTCTCAGTATTTCTCTCACTTTCCCAGTTTTTTTCTGTCATTTTCTGCCTGTCTTTCACTCTTCCTCTTCTTCTCACCCTTTCTTTACTCCCCCCCTCTCTCTCTCTCTCTGTCTGTGTCTTTGTTCATCTATCTCCTTTTCCTCTCTCTCTCTCTCTCTCTCTCTCTATCTATCTATCTATCTATATCTGTTTCTAACTCACTCTTTCAATTTACTTTCCTTTATACACGAACGGTAAAATCCTGTATGCTTGTAAACACACACACACACACACACACACGTGCATACACTCACAAGAAGATAAAATCAACGTAATTTATACTCCCTGTCAAATAAGAGTCGTTGACCCAGTTTGAGATTAAAACACACTAGATGTGTATTTCCCGCTAAAAACAAACATTGAAAGTCACAGATAAAGGGAGAAAACTCTACAAAAAAAGTGCCGGATATAATAACTATTGGATTTCCTGACAAAAAAAAAAAAATTAAAATATTCTAATGCAATATATCTGAAAAAGAAGCTTGTTTTTTAAATTCATTACAACAATTAATGAATTATGTTTTATATTAGCGTCTACTTCTCTGCCTATTAAACCACTTATACGAAAAAATAGGCGGATATTAAGAAAAAGATAGATAGATATATACATGCAATATGAGATAACATTAACATAGATAGATAGATAGATAGCTAGATAGATAGATATGAACAGAATAAGATAAATATGAGCCGAATGAGATAGATAGATAGATAGATAGATTGTCAGAATTTAATGTTGCTTTTAGATTATTAATATTGGAAAGCTACTCCCTCCAAGAGACACGAGAATTCATAAACGACATTGTTTTTAACTGGAGGACAGATTTTTTTTTAAATTTATTTCTGCTGTTATTCGTAATAATTTGATGAGATGTTTTGAACGTTTTATGGTAAGTGATAAATCTGAGGTATAAGATATGATCGTTACGTTGGCCGTCGGTTGACTTTTTTTGTCGGAAAAAATATCAATCCTATTATGGTAAACAACCAAAGTACAATTATCAATATAAGATAAATATTTATAGATAATATCAAAGTACTATATAGCACTCTGACTAAGAGGAAAAGTCTAAAATTCCAGAAACTATTATTATAGAAAATAAGCTACATACATTAAATAAAATATATTTCATCTGAGGAGTGGTTAACTTGATGTGTGCATCTATAAAAACTAGAAAGATGTAATAAAAACTAAGCAAATGGATCTTGTTGGTTGAATGTAACCAAACGTTTATATGGATTTTTCTTGCCGTCGTACAAGGTTTAGATATATAAACGGCGGGGAGCAAAATTCATATTTATTAGTAGTATTCATTTTAGTTCTGTTTTTAGTTTTCGCTTGGCAAAAGATGTGTTGTATGCGGAAACAAAACAAAAAAAAATATCCTTTGCAAGTAGTAAATACCCAAACAGCACAATACTTTCTAAATATATCTGGGAAATTAAAAACAAAAACCAAATCAGACCCAAAATACCATGGAAAATAAGGAAAACAAATGCAGCTTACAGCAATAAATAAAAACATGTAAACTCTGACTGGATGATACAACTTATAGATATAGAAACAGCGAGGCACAAAATGTATGTTTATTAGTAGTATTCATTTTAGGTCTGGGGAGACACGGTGGAGTAATGGATTTCGGCTTGGATTGAGGAATCGGAGAGCCGAGTTCGAATTCCAGTCGAATCTATTACATTCACTTACGTGCTAATACCCTTGGGAAAGGTGTGAATCCTCTTCTTCTCACTCCAGCTATGGGTAAATAGACTGGGTTCCATAGCCTTGGATGGAAACTGGTCTAGGAGAAGGACACATCTGAATTCAAACCCGGAGTGGAGCCCCTAAGGCGGATGGACGGCACTTTGTGCTACCTTCCGGCAACTCCTGCAGCCGCTCTGGTACCAAACTGTATTGGTTTATCATTTCCTTTGGACTCTGCTAGCAAGACCGAGAGGGGGAACTAGATGTCTGGGCAGCCCTAGTTCTCCATATGTCCTGCCCAGGGTCGTAGCGCACCACGTTACTCCATCGTCTCTCGAGACATTTTAGGTCTGCTTTTAGGTTTAGATACCATGGGAAATAAAAACAGATTCAGTATACAACAATAAAAAAAATAACCTCTGTCTGGATGAGAAAATAGCTATAAATACCGTCCCAGGCAAACATAAATTACCAAATAAACGATCAGAAATCAATTCAAATTAAAACGAAAAAGAATAAATGAATAATAACATAAATAAAAATAAATAAATAAATAAATAAAATAAATAAGTAAAATAAATTAATCGAAATCAATAAATTAAGCAAATATTAAACAAATTAACAAACTACGAACTAACACATAAAGACAACTGAACGTAATAATGACAGTCAACAACAAATAAGAAAATAATCAATAATAAATGAGTAAAAATGTTGACAGACAACACTATATAATAGCCACAAAACTGCATTCGGATCTACAATTATTTCCACTCAATAGACCCAAGATTAATTCGCAAACATAACTGTTACCACCCAGCCAAATAACCATTAGAATAATAAAATAGACCTGTCCATAATGCAACACTGATCAGCATATAAAAATAATCGTGCCAACACACAGTGCACATGGTCTGAAGATCGACTTTAAACATGAAACAGACTTTCGCGCCTGGGTTTTCACTGAATATCCACTTTTATATTTACATACACTCTATCCCTGATATTGAGCACTTTAACCTATAAATATAGCATACCTTAAAACTATATTTTACAGACACAAACATATATATATATATATATATATATATATATATATATATATATATATATATATATATATATATATTGGTTTGTCTTGTTTTGTTTTATCAACCTCAATGGGTCATTTAATGCCAACAACTTTTTTTTTTTTCCTGGTAATATTTTTGTTTTGTGAAAATTCTATTTTTGTTAATATTTTTTCCTCAAAATTGTATAGCTGGTAATATTTTTTCGAAAAACGTATTGCTGGTAATAAATTTTTTCTTCAAAAATTTATTTCTGGTAATATTTTTTACAAAGTATTTCTGGTATTAAAACCTATTTTTACACTTTTATAATGCTTTTTACTTCAGTTTTGGGGTTAATTATTTGCCCATAGCTGGGGCCTTAACAGGTGCTACCACCCCGGGTCAGGGTGGACCTGAGGACACCAGCAATTAAGAGGAGGTTCCATGCTCCTCAAAGCCTTCTGATGAGAGACCTTTTAGTTGGACGTAGTTTATCGTTTTACCCTGGAGGCGGATGTAGTTTATCGTCATACCCAGAAAACACACACACACACTCACACATACACACACACACACGCACATTTATTTATTTATTACAATTTTATCATATAGACAAAAACATTTTACTCACTACAAAGATGCAACTCGGTTTCAGTGCATTTCAACTGCACTTCGACAGGAAGAATCGAAAATTTTCACCCGTCGAAGTGCAGTTGAAATGCACTGAAACCAAGTTGCATCTTTGTAGTGAGTAAAATGGTTTTGTCTATATGATGAAATTATACTAAATAAATAATTATCGCTCTACTATCGGTATCGAGCCCTCATTTGGATTCATGCTTTGAACGTTGGAATTTATATATTACTTTCATTCTTATCGCATCGGATATATATATATATATATATATATATATATATATATATATATATATATATATATATATATGTGGGTTTGTCTGGGCCTAAAAATTCAGATATAACAAAAAATATATGGCAATATGAATAAAGACGAAAGGAAAAGTAACTCTTCTTAGCGAGCGCTCAACGACAGCGATAACAACATTTACACATTAAATTAGATAATATATTTTTTCTCAAAGAAAATTAATCTTGCTTAAACATTATAAAGTCGACCAGAACAAGAAAATTAAATTAATTATTTACTATGAAATGTAAAAGCGTTAATCATATCAACAACTCACCTACAAGATCCAAATTACAGTTAACCAATATTATTAATGAATTCACATGTCCCTTAAGAAAGTGCAGTCCTGACCAAAACAAATTAATGAATAATTGGTTATACATGCCTATCAAGAAGACTAATGTTACACCTCTGTTATAATAGCTCAATTAGGACTCATTAAACATGCACCGAAACTACTAAACTTCATCCGCAACAGACTTGTAGAAAATACAAGTATAATAGCCTCATTCACGTGTAATAACAATAATGGAAGCACTAATGCGTATGAGAGGAAAGACTTTAGCATGGGGTTTTGTTTAAATTTCGATATGGGAACTAGATTTAGCTATCAGCTTCTCGAGCCGCCCAAGAATCGCATCACCTTATTTTAGTAAGGAACTCTTGTGATATGGAAGACATAATTTATTGCATTCTTTCTTCAAATTCTTCCAAACTCTTGGTTCGGTATAGTAGACTTGGCCCTTTAACCAACTCCAAAGAAAAAAGTCACAGGATATTAAGATGGGGCTCCTTGATGGCCACATAATATAGGGAGTTACTTTTCAATCACCTTGTTTATATATATATATATATATATATATATATATATATATATATATATATATATATATATATATATGGTTATCAAGCTTGTCTTGCTAGAACATATTACGACTGAGTAGTGAGTTCGATCCTCACTGGGTGCTCCATACTTCCGGCCTTGTGCCACATCTAAGCAACGCTTAGAAAATCATTTGGGCAACCCTAAGGCGGTGTAATGGTTAGCAAGCTTGTCTCGCTAGAACAATTACGACTGAATAGTGAGTTCGATCCTCACTGGGTGCCTCATACTTTCGGCCTTGTGCCACATCTAAGCTACGCTTGGAAAATCACTATATATATATATATATATATATATATATATATATATATATATATATAAACGTAGTGAGTACTTTTACGTTTTTACTTTTCTTTTATTGCGATGCTGATTGATAATTTTTTCCGACCAAAACAAATGTCTTTAGTATTTTTTCTTTTTTTAATGAATTTTTTTCCTGATATAGGTTTGTTGAAATATATTTTTTATTTACAAAATCTATTATCCGTGTTTTTTTCACACCACCAGAGTATAAGTAGGGTGGGTGGGTGTTTGGGTGGGTGTGTGTGTGTGTGTGTGTGTGTGTGTGTGTGTGTGTGTGTGTGTGTGTGTGTGTGTGTGTGTGTGTGTGTGTGTGTGTAATAGAAATATATATGTATGTGTGTTTGTGTTTAATATCCATACTGTTAACACATGCATACTCATCGTGATCAGCATTTCATTTTAGGTATAGTAAATGAGTGGATATCTAGGCTGAAAGTAATATTCTTCCGGACATTTCTACTAACTGCATACTTAATGTCTGCAGAAGTCAACTCTTAGATTCATATAATAGCAATTTGCTTTTTCTCCTCCCATCTGATTGTATTACGAAATTTCAGATTGTAAACATTTCCTATTTCTGATATTATTATCTTCTAATGTAGTTCCCTTCACCACAAAACAAAAACAAAAAAATTGAATATACGACAGAGAAAAAATACTGATTGTTAATATCTTCGTCATTCGTATATGCATAGAAAAGAAATATGGTACCACGAATTTTATCAATCCAAGGGAGGCAACTTTATATTAACTCGCAAAAAGGTTGATACCAGCAATGAAGAAGTTGCCATAATTATCGACTTCAACAGCGGTAGTCATTATTTGAAAGGATAGTGTTCCTTTCCAAATCCTTGCATGATAACTCTCTAATTTTTTTTTTGTCGTGTATTAAAGACAAATATTTCATATTTGCACTTTCTGTCTGTTATTTTTCTAGTATTACGTTTTAAAATGATTGAATACCGATTATGCAATTTATAACTCCATCTAGGATCGCTTCGCCTATAACATCTTTTAGATTACCACTGCGTCTAGGCAAAACAGAAAAAAGTAATAAAAACTGAATTCGATTTTAATAAAATTGTTTGAATAATTTCTTATTAACTAAGTTGTTTTTATTTTTATTTTATTTTATTTTTATTTTTATTTTTTTTGCTAAACTTCACCCAATCAAAAGCAATTCAATTTAAAAGCTTAATATATAAGGTTAGAGACATGAATGCGAGTGGTGGTTGTAGAAATATGAAGTAAAAGATATTTATGTGCGTTTACAGTCCAATATACGAACTACGGACCGGAGATGCCAATATCAAAGAAATACGAAAATTTAAATATTTGGGAAATGTTTTCAGATAGGAAGATAATACGAGACCCAAGGGGAGCATTAGATAGCAAAAGAAGCCTTCGAAACCACAGTTTGATCACGGAAAAAAAATGAACTAGAACTATGTTGGACTTTTCGATCTATGTGCTCGAGCGGTCTAAGGCAGGCCGAATCAAATGCTTGTTTCTCCTACAAAGGGGGACGCCGTACTGGGTATGACGATAAACTACATCCGCGTCCTGGGTAAGACGATAAACTACGCCCAACAGCAAGACCCCTGATCAAGAAGATTTGAGCAGCGTGGAACCACCTCTTAATTGATGATGTTTCCAGGTTCACCCTGACCCGGGGTGGTAGCACCTGTTAGCGTCTCGGCTATGGGTAAATAATTAACCCCGAAAAAGGGGCCAAAGCACTATGTAAATATCAAAATATGTTTTAATACCAGAAATACTTTGTAAGAAATTTTTTTTACCATCAATACATTTTTGAAAAAAAAAGATATTACTAGCTATACATATTTAATTTTTTTTTTTTTTTTTAAGCGTTTCACCCCAAGCAAGGCGGGAAGCCACTAGCACGCAAGGGGATAAAGATAGTTGGAGCTAGAGTAAATAGGAATGATAAAGGAAAGGATGAAGAGAAGGACAGGGAATAGATCAGGGCATCGATATATATATATATATATATATATATATATATATATATAGCATTCATTCAAACAGGTTTGGTTAATTAATCGACTAACATTACATTTGAATAGTTGGAGATTATAGCTATCAGGGAAACAGGAAGAGGGGAGGGAGTTCCACAGGCGAGAGGTGGGAGACATGAAGCTATTGGAGTAGAATAGACGGCTACATTTAACAGTTTCGACAGTCAAAGCGTGTGAGCGAGATGCCAGCCTAGTAGAACGCTTAAATTCATGAAGTTTAGAGACCAGCGAAAGTAGCTCCTCGGAGCATTTACCATGAAAGTATTTGTAAAAAATACAGAGGGAGGCGATGACACGTCTGTGAGAGAGTGACTGAAGACGAGATGCCAGATCAGGGCCAATTACATTGCATATTCGACTCTGGATTTTATCAAAAACCTTGAGACAAACATAAGGGGCTCCAGACCATATATGGCAGCAATACTCCATGCAAGGGTGAATGGTTGATTTGTAGATTTGAAGGATCGACTCAGGCGAG
Source organism: Acanthosepion pharaonis (assembly GCA_903632075.3). Taxonomy (NCBI): domain Eukaryota; kingdom Metazoa; phylum Mollusca; class Cephalopoda; order Sepiida; family Sepiidae; genus Acanthosepion; species Acanthosepion pharaonis. The sequence continues at coordinate 1,212,546 of CAHIKZ030005219.1, forward strand.
AAAAAATTCCTGGCGTGGCACAGAGAACCAACTTTCCTTACGGTGGACGAAGCTATTGACTTAATGTATTTGTTCCATGCCAGGTCAGCAGTCAATGTGTGGCCGAGTAGTAGCAAAGAAATAAAAAATTTTGTCGGCAATAAATAACCCCTTGAATTTGATATGCCGTAAACCAAACCAAATCAAACAAAGAGGGACGTAGGCTGGAATTTTGCTGAGGAAGACATTTTCTTTTTTTAAGATTTCTCTTTGGCACTGATTTAATACGCATTGTTTAAAATAAAAACGGGACGTCTATTTCAAATACAAGTATCCACTAAAAATAACGTTTGGAGTGATCAAAGTGTCGGCTTAAAAATAAATCCATAAATTCTTTAGAAATTGCTTCCTTTAGGTTTTAATTACGAAATTGACCGAATATACGCTTGTAAAGGACCGTGTGTGTTTGCGTGTTGTATTAGAAATACGTGTCTAACTCCTGGTAGAATATTAAAAGGTCCAACTATAAGAAAATGGCCGAACTTGAATTAAGTCCAGCTGAAGATGAAGAAGACAAACAAGACTATATATATATATATATATATATATATATATATATATATATATATATATATATATATATATATATATATATATAGAAAGAACAGTAAGATATAGAGAATGAAATGGAACTAATGTCTTTAATTTAATTACAAAATTAAATTCTGATCTTTTAGCTTCCATTTTTGAAACATGGTTAGAACTGTGTAGCGGCAAAAACTATATTTAAGAAATGAGCAAAGTCCGACAATTTATAATAAAGGTTAGGCACGTCAAGCTAAATGACGGTTCCGTATAGGATGCAGGTTCGAATGCAGTCAAAGGACGAATATTTTCAATGAAAATTTCTCGGACATTCAGGCCGGTAAATGTTATTTAATACTGTTTATTATAAACAGAGCATTTACTTAAATACTTGTATCTATAAAAAGAATGTTAAACATAAAAATGTCTTTAATAAATTGTCGGGCTTTGTCCATTTCTTAATGTATGACGTCATTTGTTTACATTTGATACGCCATGAGCAGTTATGAATGTACGAGATTCATGGAAGATTGAAGTTTATAAGCAGTAAATTCGACCTTGCCAACCGAACGGTCCTTTGTCGCCGAGAGGTTAGGCACGTCAAGCTAAATGACGGTTCCGTATAGGATGCAGGTTTGAATCCTGTCAAAGGACGAATATTTTCTATGAAAATTTCTCGGACATTTAATACTGTTTATTATAAACAGAGCATTTACTTAAACACTTGTATCTATAAAAAGAATGTTAAACATAAATATATATATATATATATAATTTAAAGAAAAACAGACTGCTTTAAGGCTCCATTGTAATAGTTTTTTCACCAGAGACCATTTAAAGTACCCTGGATCATCAGACATCACTTCCAAAAGGTAAAATGAAATGAAAATTTACTACTTTTTGTAGTATTAAGTTTATGTAATTTAACAGAGAGGGTAGTGAGGAATGGTGTGAGAGAGAGGGTCATGTTTAGAGAGGGTTTATTATTTCTTTCTTGAGGGAAATTAACTGACATCCATTAAACATGGAACGTGGAACTAGAACAGTCTACCCCAGTGAGCGAAATAAAGTGTTCAATTCGACATTCCAACCACCTGAAGAAGGCCGGAGCGTACAACGGCCGAAACGTTGTAATAAATATGGGGATAGAGATGAGGACAATAGTCCGATTAATGTAAATAATGAACATAATACTTCATTTCAGAAATATAGACAGATAAAATTTATTGTTGGTAATTCTGCTATAAAATGTGTTGTTGGTAATTTGATTATAAATAGGTATTGTTGGCAAATTTTTATATAAAAATAAATTGCTAGTATTTTTTTGCTATAAAAATGTATTTTAATACTTTCATAGTGTTTCGTTTTTGTTTCGTGGGTATGATATTTGCCAATGGCTGAGGCCCACTCAGCTGCTATCAGCTCGGGTCAGGGTCAACCTGGGAACAGCAACAATTAAGCGGTGGTTCCACTCTCCTCAAAACCACCAAAATACTGATCAGAGGCCCTGCTGCCGGATGTAGTTTATCATCATACCCAGAACAACTGAATATTCGATAAATCTTCTTAAAAATAGAATATATATATATATATATATATATATATATATATATGTGTGTGTGTGTGTGTGTGTGTGTGTGTGTGTGTGTGTGTGTGTTTAAGACATTTTATGTTTATACATATTTTTTACAGATACAAATATGTATAAACATAAAAATGTCTTAAAAATAATTGTCGGATTTTGTCCATTTCATAATATGTGACGTCATTTGTTTACATTTGGATACGCATTGAGCAGATATAAATGTCCATGAATGATTCATGGAAGATTGTAGTTTAAAAGCAGTAAAATCGATCTTGCTAATCGAGCGCTTTTCTGTGGCTCAATCGGTAAAAGCACGTCAGGCTATTCCTTATAGGATACAGGTTCGATTCCTGTTGGAGAACGAATATTTTCTATGAAAATTTCTCGGACATCCAGGCCGGTAAATATTACTAATACAGAGCATTTACTTAAATGTTTGTATCTATAAAATGAATGTTAAACATAAAAATGTATTAAAAATAATTGTCTGATTTTTTAGCATTTTCATAATATATATATATATATATATATATATATATATATATATATATATATATATGGTGGGGAATCCATCCGGTAGGAATGGATGTTATTATATTTACCTCCCTTTCGAGGTCAGATTTTATGTCAATGTGGATTCGTTGTACGCAGCAAGGCAGGACTCTTCTACCATGAAAAGAAAAAATTCTAACTCTTCAAAATCATCACCATCATTTTTACTGTTGTTGTGTTATCAAAATTTCATTTTTAGTTATCGACAAGGCAATCTGCTTTCTTTATACCAATTAATATTTATATATTCAACCACAAGGAATGGTATTTTGAGGTTACCAAATATATCTTGTTGGGTATTGGTCATATATGGCCGTCGAAACAGATAATTACACAAATGTTTTTAATAAAAAATGATATCGAAAGAATCTAAATGAAGTTTTTATTTAATGTCAACAAAATACAAAAATGTTTTATACAGCTTCTCCCCGACCCTGAAAAGGAGAACTAGTAGAGGTTACAAAAGGCTGTCTTTATTTATAAATTAGTTACGTCTTGCTGAATGGATCTGTCTCTGTTTAAGTCCTGGACACGCGTCTTTCAGGTGTCAATGAAAAGTTTGTAAAAACAAATCTGTGCTTAATGGCTGTTAACGGTCAACATGACCAACTAAGCATGATGATTACTACTTAGGATTGAGGAAGGTAAGAGACAACAATACTTATGTATGACTATTGCTGGCAAATTATTATAAACGTTGGTATTTATTTAATATTTATATATTTATATAACTTTATATATTTCTCGCTTTTATCGTTTATTTGATTTTTTTCAGGATGTACTTGAAAATGAACAAATAAAATTGGACTGGATGTTCAGATATTCACTGATGCAAGATATTGTCAGGGTGAGTAAAAATATTTTTAATGTAAATGTAGGAATCCTTCTATTCGGTTTTTCGTTGAATATTAAAATTTGGAGTGTCGGGATTCAATACATTAATAAAAATATCGTTACAGGGTCGTTCGTAATTTGGCCGTCTAAAATAATCAAACGATTTTCATTGAAGGAATAAAATTCAGTAGAAAAGACGACGTAGTTTCAACAAATAAACATTGATTTAATATAACGATAGGAATACAAACAGTTGATAATAGATTGGAAAATAATGTCTTTTGTTTGGGTTGATAAAGTTCTGAAATGAAATATAAACTCTATTTGTGTACGTGTGTGAGAAACAATAAAATGTTGTAATATGTGTGTTTGTATGAAAAAGTCAACATGTGTGTGCGTGATACATAGTAAAAACGGATACGAGAGATACGAATTGTTTCTTACTGTTGGCGGTGTTGCCGTGGTCTTTTTTTTGTCAACGCTGTCGTTTTTTGACATGAGGTCATGAAGGTCATCGGCGAAAGGTGTGTGTAGTTTGGTGACAGCCGCGTGTATATTGTTTTGGGAACGGATTTCGTATGTTTTTATACACTTTTTTCCGAACAATATCGGCTCCAGAATTAAATTATTTATTTATTTCTAATTGGCCCTAAGAAGTCACGTTGTATGTCTTCTACTACGTCTGTACGATATTTGGTCGGTATCTACCTAAAAATAATGATGACTAATACAACAAACATTCTGATTTTTGTATTCTATGATTTTATTGGTGGGTTTTAAGATGTAAGTGTTTTCTTGAGTGTAATTAGTTTATAAATATTGTAGTTGATATTTTAGTGGACACGACATAAACATCCGAAAATTTATAGGCATATCCAGAGCTTTACAACCAAAAAAATATTTTTATTGCGTATATTTTATAGCAACGGCGAGAATAGAAGCAGAAACAATAATATTAATATTTTTTTTTTTTATAAAAATCAGATGAATGAAAATTATAAACAGGATGAATGCAGAATTAAGAACATTATAAAAAAATGTATAACACCAGTTGACAATAGCAAAAAAATTAGATTAATTATTTATTATAAAAAAATTAAAACCACTAACCTTAATTATTCACCTCCTAGAACAAAATTAAATAGGGCAAATATTATTTACGAATTTAAATGCCATTAACAAATTGTATACCTGATCAATCAAAATTCGTAAATAATTATATAGGCCACACTACAACTTGTTTGACACGAAGACTCACTCTACACCTTTCTGACCATAGCTCAATTAGATCTCATTTAAATATTCACGGATACCTACCAGACACTATTCGGAACATATTTGTCGACAACACTAATATAGTAGCACCATCTACATGCAAAAAAAAAAAAGGCTAAAAATAATGGAAGCCTTATTAATAAAAACAAACCAACAATTAATATTAACATTGAACATGGCCATAATATTGTTGCAGGCCCGGTAGGGTGCAGTGCTGGTTTATTACTAAGTGGCCTTGTGCCAGACACCATACTAAACTACCGAGTCTACAAGCAAAGTAAAAAGATAAAAATGTGTGAATGAACTACGAAGAAATGTGGTAAATCCACACGTGCATAAAATAAAATATATTAAGATAGCCGACACAGAATGACAGAAAAAGACTGGATTCAAACAAGAGTAATTTTTTTATTAAATGCAGGAAAAACAAGTAACTTATCCCGTAGTAGGGATCAATGAATATGTTCCCGCGCCAAAAATAGAAAACAAGATGGCTAAAGGCGGGAAAAGTTCTTGAAGAAGAAGAAAGGTTCCAGATAAGTCAAGGTACATGATAATATACATACAAGGAAAAATACTCACTGCGAGTTTTTGCTAATGTGAGGGAAATGTTATGTATATATTTTTTTTTTTTTTTTTTGTGTACTGGTTCAAAACAGATTTATGACGAGGCCAAAAGGGGACGGCGAATTAATATTTTGGATGTTTTGCATCGTCTCGGAGAAGGACTTTGAATGACGAGCCAAAAAGGACGAGGAATTAATTATTTGGTGTTCGCATTGTCTCGTAGGAGGACTTTGAATGACGAGCCAAAAGGACGAGGAATTAATTATTTGGTGTTCGCATTGTCTCGTAGGAGGACTTTTGAATGACGAGCCAAAAGGGACGAAAAGTTAATACTTGGAGTTGCATCGCCTCGTAGGAGAATTTTTGAATGACGAGCCAAAAGGGACGGAGAATTAATTATTTGGTATTTGCATTGTAAGATATCCCTCGTCTGTCAACCTTGCATATTGACATGGCTAAAAATGAGTCTGCCCAGGTCCGAGTCTGGATCACAACTAACTTTTCTGAAACAACAGTTTGTCGTTGACGTCACAAATTTTTCGCGGGAAGATTTCAAAAATCTAATTTGCATAGCAGGTCGTTTGACTGTCGACCAAAACAGTTACTACTGTATTAGACCGAAAGAGGGAGAAAGGGGTGTCAAACGCACGTGCACACACGAGTGTGGAAGAAAGGGAGGAAACTCGCGCGCGCGTAAAATGTCGTAGATGGAATAATACATTATTCCACAATATCTTGAACGTGTTTTGAAACAAAAAAATGAAAACATTTTATAAAACATACATACAACAATCTATTTCTTATTTTAACAGTTAAAATATTTAATCCTTAAAAATGACGAAATGTATAGCTGAAAGCGCTCGAATAAAAAGAATATTCGGATAGTTTTTATATAATTTATCATCCGGAGAGAAAAAATATTTATTAGATCGCATGAGAAATTGTATAAAAAACTAAATAAAAGCACCTTGTCCGTCGTTTTAAATACACAAACTTTCGTTTTGCGATATGAAAGAACGGAGTTAGAGATGGTGCGATATAAAAATAAAGAAAAAGAACGTTGGGAGGGGAATTCTCAATTCCGGACGTCGGTAAACGCAGAGAGAAAATGAACAATTCGCAGACACAGAACAACAGAAGACAACACGAGAATATATAATACAAAGATTTTATTTCTAGAATACACGGAGTGTGAATGTAAAAAAAAGAAAAAGAAAACTAAATAATACAAGGGATGGGGAGATAAGTTACTAATTAAACAAATATTAATGCGGCGAAATACATACGAATACGGAAATAACAGATTATAAGATATGGAAAAACATGCAGAAACTTACATAAGGTTGGAATCGACGTCGATTGACTATTATCGGGCTACAATTTGTTCAAAGGATATTTACACACTTCTTTGAGAGTAACGGATGGGATTAACAATGTTCTTACATGGATTTTTGACTGGCGACGTCCAATCCGGGTTGATGACGAGGAGAACACACAGAAAAATCACGGGAATGTAGCCGACTTGGGTTGACGATGTTGATCTACAATCTCGCGTCGGTCCTTTGGTTTTTGGTGGCATCTAATTCTTCTAATGGCGAATAGCTAAGACTGGTTTTTGGTGACGTCCGACTCCTCTGATAGCCAGCAACTATGTGTAATTGTTTTTACCTCAACACGTGCGAAACGAAAACTACTATATTTTGAGTCACGTGTTGGCCCACAAAAAAGGTATGCGTCATTCACGGACCCTGTTAATATCATCCACAGTTATCTGTCAAACAGCGACTATGGAACTGGCTAACATCATTCACGCCTATCTGTCAAACAGCGGACCAGGTAGGAGATGGTGGTAGAAGGGAAGGTTCTTTTCCGAGAACTGGCCCTGACTCATCTGGGTATAAAAACAATATATATCTCACAATCTGCATATTTAAGAAATAAAGAAGTTTAGATTCATATGTTTCGTCGCAAATACAAAAGGTATTGAAAATATACTTATAAAATCTGAGGTGAGGGTACAAACATGGGGTTAACGTAACAATATATAGACAGGTGCTCAGAGATTTTGAATATAGAATGGAATCAATTATCAAACTTACACTTTGAGAAACATTTGAAATGAATGACAAAAATTTGTGTTGCAGCAATCAAGGATAAAGGAGGATATTTTGACGTGAACAAAATTTAATCATAAAATGCTTATCTTCTTTTTGTCATAATATAATTTCTAAAAGAAAAAAAAATCTCTCATTTTTTTTTAAATGAAATATAATAATTGTTTTTTAAATGAAATATAATAAATTTTAAAGTACAAGAAATATTTAATTGTCTCTTATTTAAATACAAAAATATAATAATTGTCTCTTATTTAAAACAAGAAATATAATAATTGTCCCTTATTTTACAAGAAATTTAATTGTCTCTTATTTAAAGTACAAGAAATATAATAATTGTCTCTTATTTAAAGTATAAGAAATATAATAATTGTCCCTTATTTAAAGTACAAGAAATATAATAATTGTCCCTTATTTAAAGTACAAGAAATATAATAATTGCCTCTTATTTAAAGTACAAGAAAGTACTTTGGGGGCCAATTTAAAAAATTACCAGGGGTGACTTCAAATTTTTTAACAGTAGTTCTAATTTAGAACAGGTTACTTAGCACAGAAATGTAAAAGAATTTCGAAAAATTTTGATATAAGAAATTTCTTTGACGAATTTTATTGTCATTTTTTCTTCGAGGAAATCTCTTACATGCCGTCTCCCGTCAGAATTGCACCAATTATGGCCCTCACACAATTTACTGCCCTTTGGCGCTCTTAATAAGTTTACTCGCTGTTTTACTCTGTTCATTTTGATTTCAATATGTCCTGTCCCGCCCTTAATTATGTGCCCTAAACTGTCTGTTTCTGTCTCTAAGTCCTTTTCGTTTCTGTTTTCTCTAAAACTACGTCATTGCTCACATCTTCAGTCGATGGTGTTCTCGGCATCCTTCTCTTAGAACCATATTTCCACTGCCTAAAGTCTCTTCTTCATCTATAATGAACTTTTCCATAATTCACTTCCATATAAGAGGACCGATATTACATAATAGTTCAGTACTCCTTTCTTTGTTTCTAACGACACTTTCCTGTTTCTTAATACATTGTTTAGCATTTTGAAGGCACCTTTGACTACCATGTAGGAATATCATTATTATTATAAATAAATAAAAATAAAATAATAATATTAATTTAAATAATAATTATAATAATAAAAATTATAAATAAAATAAAACAATAACATGAAAATGTTGTATTAAATAAATTAAATAAAAATTTAAAATAATAAAAATACTCCCTGCAGACAACAAAAACCGTTCCTGTCAGAAATACTGGACATCCCACCAAGAGATGTTAAAATTCGATCTCTTCACCACGAACCTTGGTACGGGCAACACGTGTCCATCTTCTCTCTGTGATATGGCTTGATTAAATGCTCACTTTTATCACATGGACCATAAAGCAATTGTAACCTAAAAATACACACACCAATACACACAAAAAAATATAAACATACTGTAGGAAATTAACATATAATTTACCACGCTTTTCCTGTTATATCTGTACGTTTTTTTCCTGACAATTATAATTTTATCTCCGTTAACATGAGGCTAATTTCTGCTGCTACGATATGAGTGAATCCCCCATGACAGTTTGCTGACCGCCGACGTGTATAAGAAAAAGAACCTATTCACCCACAACCCCAATGTGGCTTCGGATTTGGCTGTCTCATTTTACGCCCCCTGTTAAGACACTTCCTAGATATGTACATTTTTGTACTTACTTGATTTTGGTATCTACAACTCGTAGTTGGTATCTTGGTCTGTTCTATTTACTAACAACCGACTTCTTCTCAACTGATGTTTAAGCCCGTTCATCTCTCTTTCATGCATCATTTTCTCGGAGTTACTTATAGCTTCCTTTCTATGTCTGCTCTCAAAACTGTTCCATCTGCAAATCTCATGTTGTTAAGATGGCTTTTACCAAGAATAAAGTTCTTATTCTCTCAGGATCTCCTTAATGTAAAGATTGAATAAGTCATGGGAAGCGACACATCCTGGTTTTACAGCCATTTATTTCTATATTCGTGTACGAATTGAACAGTGTCAAGGGACATAACCCATATCAAGATCAATATTTTTTGAGAGTGACTTCCCTTGCATTGTATTATATCGCATTCTATTATTTCAACTATTTTTGTTGAAACGTCATAAAAAAAATATATTAATATACAAACAAATAATTTGAAAGACCAAATTATTCATAATATAAAAGCTACTGAATGTTTTTCAAATGAATTAAGATTAGAAACAGTTATTAAGTTTTGAATTAAATTATTTATAGTGAATTTATTTAAGAAAGCAGCAAATTTTAAGTTGGATAGCTACGAATAAGATCATAGATATGAATAGATAGATAGATTGATATGATAAGACAGATATATATATATATATATATATATATATATATATATATATATATATATATATATATATTGGCAGCATGTTTTCATTGAGACATGTTTCATCAAATAATTTATATAAGTTTTGTCTACTTATTATAATTTAGATCTTTCATATTCACAGACAAGCTTTTCGATTTCATTCTTAAAGGAAGACAGAAAATTGCCGTATTGATACACATTAATAGACCGTATCAGACAGACAGACAGACAGACAGACAGATAGACAGATAGATAGATAGATGTTTACTATTGTAGGAATAATTTTGTCTTTTCCTATTTTGTATAATTCACCTGTCAAATTTGGTGTATTTACCCTATTGTTTTGAAAATTGAGTTTTATATTCCTTTTCCGCGCTTATTAATATATACAAAACCTAGCATCATACGGGCATAAGATTCTAAGAAATGGATAAAAATATCCAAAATTGATGGGTGCACGAATAATTTCGTCGCTGCCTGTAGATAGATAGATAGATAGATAGATAGATAGATAGATAGATAGATAGGATGGTTTCCAGTCTAAATTTCTTAGTTTAATTTCTATTTCTCTCTCCTCATCTTACCTCCAATATGCCCCGTGAGTGTCAAATTCTCGAAGCCATCTTTCCTTTGAAAAAACAAATGATACTTTCTGATTTCATATAAAAAAAAACACGGACGTCGCTCACATGGTCCAACCATTATATTCTCAGTGTATTTCTGTAAAACAACAGCAGCATTGTCTCAAGACGTCTCACTATGTGCGTGTAAATTGTCCAGAATTCACTGCAATATAATAAAACTGACATTAGACAATCTCTTACAAATGCACAAACATTATGTTTGTTTTTTCTTTAAATCGAATTCACCCCAAGCAAGGCAGTAAAGCCTCTAAGACACAAGTTGTTATTGGATGTGAAAGAATTAGAAAACAGAAACATTACTAAGGAGTGAGAACAATAAAAAAATAATCAGGAAGACAGTAGATAAAGATGGAGACTGCATTTGAATTTCTGAAAATCAAAAGTTGGCTGGAAAATATGTAGACAGGAGAGAATTTTACAAGTGAGAAGCGCGAGAAAAGAAAATTTGTAGAATAGAACTTACGGTTCCATATAGTCAATTCAAATGTAAATTCATGGGATCTTGCTACCAGTATATACTATTTCAAATTCAATTTGGGACTAATCAAATTTCAAGTTCAATTTGGGACTAATTAAAGTCATTTTTGGACTAAGCAAGTTCATAATGAAATAGCCAAGTTCAGAATGGGACGTAACAAATTCAAAATGAAATAGCCAAGTTTAGAATTAATTGATGAGACCTTGTTCCCAATCTAGTACTGCCGACGTGCCATAGCGAAGAGCTCTTCCGAACAATTACCATGAAACTATTTATAAGTAAGACACAGTGTCTGACCGAATGGATTTTTAAGGATTCTGAATTCATTATATATATATATATATATATATATATATATATATATATATATACTTCAACTTAAAAAAAAAAGTTTCCAAAATAATTCTGTCCTTAAATTCACATATGAACTCAATACTAATAATGAAATTCCCTTCCTTGACTTATTGATAAACACAAATAATAACAAATTTACTATTTCGCCATACAAAAAACCTACAAGCATAAATTCATTTACACTTAACTACAAGAGCGAATGCCTATATTACTACAAAATAGCAATTATAAAGAATCTAATACATCGTGCAGAAACTAATTCATCCACAAAACAGATTTTTTACAGTGAACTAAACAATATAAAACAGACACTTATTAATAGTAACTTTACAAACTATATAGTTGATGAACAAATAAGATGTACATAATACTGCTTCTACTGATCTCAAACATATTAATCTCCTATATCGTAATCAAATGCATAGTAATTATAAACAAGATGAAAATATACTAAAAATTTAGTAAATACTAATATAACAATAACAGATCCAAGCAAAAAAAATTAAATTAATCATATACTACACTAAATCTAGTATATCCAACTTAATTCTTCGCAATGATTCTTCTCCCCCGGTTAGCGATTTGCAAAAACCAACATAGTTTATAAATTCAAGTGCCCTTTAGGAGATTGTATCTCCAACGGATTAAATAATATTTATGTTGGTCACACCACAAACTCGCTTTCACGACGCTTGACACTACATTTGAATGAAAACTCTAACATTTTTAGGCATTTAAAACAACATCCCTGCCCGCACACACAAATCCGTAAAATACTTGTCGAAAGCACAACTATACTTCGACATGAAAACAATAGACAAAAATTAAAAGTCCTTGAAGCATTATACATCAGTTGAAACCCAACCTAAACAAAATCAACTATGAAATCACTACAAATATCCTTAAATGTCTATAATTGGTAACAGAAACCATTGGTTTATACCAACGGCTTCCCATATTTCATACTTCTCCAATTCACTCTCGCGTGGTCATGTGTGACGTCATGAGATGCGGTACGATTTTCGCCTCTAGCATCTTATATGCACGTGTTTATCGTTGCTAGGAAATCATCCATATAAACAATCACAGACTATCATCACTGTGTTGTCCGTATATTGCTTAATATGTTGTAATTGACATCTTGGATAATGGCTTATGTAAGCCGAAAGCTTAGATTGTATTAAAAATATGGATCAATATTGTGAATTTCTTTCTTCGTTCAATGATAATGTTATTAAACTTATTAGACGTTATGAAAAGAATTTACATAAAATAAATAGACAACACTTATCTATATTATTTAATGAAACGTGTATGAATATATATATATATATATATATATATATATATATATATTCATGAATTATTCATACAAAAACAAATACATGATTTAATTGGCGAGAAATCCATCATTTCTGAAAAATTAATATACAAAAAAACCAGAACCTGTTTATGCATGAAACGATCCTTGCCTTTTTATAAATTTCAGTTGCATAAAGTTCTTATTATTTTTACAAGCTTTCGTCTGTTTATAGACATCCTCAGGGGAATAGATTTTGTTCTTTTTTTTTTACTCTCAGTAATAAAGGGGACAACGAAAATAGATGTATTGTAATCCGAAAAATGCTATGAGAACAAAACAAGAACAAAATCTATTCTATACCTGAGGATGTCTGTAGGAACAGACGAAAGCTTGTAAAAATAATAAGAACTTATGCAACAGAAATTTATAAAAACAAGGATCTTTTCATGCATAAACAGGTTCGGGGTTTTGTATATTATTTGAATTGTTGTGATGATGGATTTCGTCAATTAAATCATTAACCTTTTGTATTGTTTTTTTGTATGAATAATTCATGAATTTGTAAATTAATTGCACTTTATTTATATATATATATATATATATATATATATATATATATATATATATACAGAGTGTACATAAAGTTCGTGTGCACTTTTAATAATTTATGTCTTTAAAGTACATACGAACTTTATGGACACACTTGTATATATATATATATATATATATATATATATATATATATATATATATATATATATATACAATTCCGCTATACTATCCGAAATAAACCCGAAAGTATAGACCGTATTTTTTCAAATAACTTTTTAGAAATTACGCTTCGGAAACAAACTGAGCAGATATAGCTTTGAAAAAATCTGAACGAGTGAATGTGCATTAAGGCAAAGAAACGCTTACTTGACTGGGAAACAGTCCGTAGCCGAACGGTCAGAGCAGGTCAGATCAGGTTCGAACCCTACAGAAGATTCATTTTACTTCTTTATTAAGTTTTTTTCGAGTACGGAAGCCAGTAAATGAAATAAACACTGTATATAAAAAAAACAAAAAAAACGGAAGGTCTACTCAAATACGAGTATCCACTAAAAATAAGGTTTTAAGTCATAAAGATACGTCGGCTTAAAAAATAAAACACACACACACACACACACATATATATATATATATATATATATATATATATCAAGTATGTGGTGCAGTTCAATTTACATTACTTGAATCATTCATAAAAAAACAGATATATAGAAATTAATGATATAAATGGCCATTTATATCATTAACTTCTATATCTGTTTCTTGTATGAATGATTCATCTAATATATATATATATATATATAGTTTTCCTTTCTACTGTTCCCTCTTTTTTAAACGTATTCACCATCCTCTTGATGGTTCTTCAATGGACATTGAAGATGGAAGCGAGTGTATGAATGTTGGTACCATTACTGAAGGCATGGATGATCTTTTTTCTCTCATCATTGTTCAGTTGGGAAGTCAGTGGAGCTGACACAAAACGATTGTAACCTGTTCTCTTTCTAGCTGAATAACACAAAGGTTTGTTCAGTGATTCTTACAACAAATCGTGTCACGATAAACGTCTTATCTGTAAACCTAAAAAAATAGAACCCAATTAATTTAGTGGTTTGGTGGATATTAAACATTTTTGGGATGAACAGTTATGCTGTTACACGATTTGGACAATTTTGCTGTTACATCCGACATATATATATATATATATATATATATATATATATATATATATATATATATAGTGTAACCCGGATATAAGAGAGTTGTCGGGACCGGAGAAGTCTCTTATATCCGGGTTTTCTTATATCCGGGTTTGGTCTATTTTATATACATTAACAGAGGCGCTAATTTGGGACCAGAGAAAATATCTCTTATATCCGGGTCTCTTATATCCGGGTTACACTGTATATATATATATATATATATATATATATATATATATATATATCTTTCATAATTTTCTATTCTTACATCTCTGCCTATTATTTTTTAAATAGTTTTCTTCGACCTCCTCTTCCATTTTTTCTCTCTCTTGCTCCCACTCACTCACTCATTCACTATCTATCTATCTATCTATCTATCTATCTAAATCTTCTCCATATCTATCTATCTATCTATCTATCTATCTAAATCTCTTCATATCTAGCTATTTCAGTTTCTTCATATCTATTCATCTATTTCAGCCTATTCATATCTCTCTGTCTATCTCAGTCACATCATATCTATCAATGTATTTATCTCAGTCTTTTCATCTATCTATCTATCTATCTATCTATCTATCTATCTATCTATCTATCTATCTCAATCACTTCTCATCTATCTATCTATCTGTTGAAGCTTGGATAAGCTTGGAATAATAATAATACAACACAAAATGTACGTAAACAAAATGTATTGAAACAAGGAAAAAGTACACAATATTTACAGTTAGTTTTGGTATATTCTTGGGAAGACTGTTCCTGTAGAATGGGTTGACTTAATCGCAGTCGGGCAGAGTATCTGGATTGGATCTCTTCTTACTTCCTCCATCGTCTTCCCGGTACCAACCCATATATGGTCGGTACTCCACTATGTAAATTAGGTGGATCGTACCACAACACTATCTATCTATGTATCTATCTAAATTCTCTTATTATATATTTAACTTATTTTATTCTATGTTATCTTCATGACGTTAGCAATCATGGCTCTCCACAATTCCCTATCCTTTGGAGCTCTTAGTAAATGTATTTTTTTTAAATCTCCAGTAAACCTTGTTCTGCCAACGATTTACACAAACTCATTAGGTAGTTTATACTTTGATTTCATCTGACCCTATTGACTCCAAGCTCTCCAGTGAGTATCAAATTTTCCAAGCCCTCTTTCCTCATTTTCTGCCCTAGAAATTTCAGCTATCTCTTTTTGAAGATAAGTATAAATGTCTTTCTGGTTTCAATTTTCTCTAACACTTCCGTCCTTGCTGTTGTGGAGTTATTTCGCAGTGGTGGCTTGTATTTGTACTAAATCGGTCCTAAATAGGTTCGACGTAGAAAGCGTTAGGAATTTGGTATTACGCAGAGTAATCTTGTTGTGGTCGCTGATACTTTCGTATTCGACTAACTGTTGACTACTGTCGTCCGACATCGACTAGTATGTAGTCAGCCCCCCTCCCCCACGAGGGTATCATGTGGCACAAGGCCGGTTTAATGTGGGATCTCCGAGCCCGTGGGATCCCCGAGCTCGTGGGCTCGGCCAAAAATATACCCTTTGAACCCGTATAAACGGGTTCAGTGTCGGCTTACCTCCTCGAACGAGGCTCCGCTGAAGGGCGGAGCCTCGTTTGGGTTCCTCCCCGCCCGAAGGCAGAGAGTTCAACCGATCAGCCGGTCGTCCGACATCGACTAGTATTTAGTCACCCCCACCCCACGAAGGTATCATGTGGCACAAGGCCGGTTTAACGTGGGATCTTTGAGCCCATGGGCTCGGCCAAAAATATACCCTTTGAACCCGTATAAACGGGTTCAGGGTCCGTTTACCAACCCGAACAAGACTCCGCCCTTCGGCGTAGCCTCGTTCGGGTTCCTCCCCGCCCGAAGGCAGAGAGTTCAACCGATCAGCCGGTCGTCCGACATCGACTGACCCTCGTTTCTCTTACTACTCCTACTTATATTAGGTGGGAGACCTATTAACTGTAGACTAGGTGTGTTTCACCATAACACTTGCTTACATGTTCGGTTTACGGTATTCTCAGTATCCTTCTTTAGGACCACATTTCTGTTGCGTCCAGTCGCTTCTTCATCTTTGAGAGAATTCTCTAGCATTGACTGCTGCATAGGAGAACTGATATTCCGAAGTGACGGCTTAGTACTCTTTTTTTTTTTTTTTGGTTTCTAACAGAATTTTACTGTTTCTTCATACTTTGCTTAACTTTTGGAATGCATCTTTGGCTATCCAAAATGAGCCTTCAGATTTCCTCTTCTGTTCAGACACTTAGATATTTAAATAGTTGTACTTGCTTTTGGTATCTCCAATTTGTAATTTGAATGTTGGGCTGTCCTTTTGCTGATAAGAATACGTTGATTTTTTCTGGGGGTAGACGTGCTGTCGTCGTTATTCATTTCTTCTCGTTTTCCTTCACTACATTCTGTGGGAGTCATTGTAGATTCTTTTCTGAGTCTGCTATTAACAATGTGTCAACAGCATATCTTATGATGTTAAGACTGTGGTTGGCAATTCTGAATCATCGTAGGACTTCTAATTCTCTAACAATCGTCTCAATGTGGAGGTGAGAAAATGTATAATTTCCTTACAACCCTTTTTTTATTTTTGTATATTTAGTGAATACATTTTCTATTCGTATACAGTCGCTTTGCTGCCAGTATAATTTCTGGATTATTCTAATATCCATCTCAAATAGGTCACGGTGACTTAGCAGTTACATCAGTGATTTTGAGATGTATTATTCAAAGGATTTACATAATCTATTTATCATAGACAGAATTTGGAAAAGATCTATTTTGAAATGTTTCGCGAATCCAAGCCATCGACGAGAATAGAGGATTTCCGAATTGTCTTATTGCTTTACTAATCCGGCGGATTATCATTCAAACTTTTCACATGCGATCTATCTATCTATCTATCTATCTATCTATCTATCTATCTATCTATCTATCTATCTATCTATCTAAATCTCTTCATATATATCAATGTATTTATGTCAGTCTCTTTCTGTATCTATCTATCTATTTATTTAGTTTATTCATATCTATTTACCTATCTATTTCAGTTTCCTCATATCTATCTATCTATCTATCTACCTATCTATTTCAGTCTATTCATATATATCTATGTATTTATCTCAGTCGCTTCATATCTGTCAATGTATTTATCTCAGTCTCTTCATCTATCTATCTATCTATCTATCTATCTATCTATCTATCTATCCATCTATCTATTTAAGTCACTTCCCATCTATCTATCTATCTATCTATCTATCTATCTATTTCAGTCTATTCATATCTATCAATGTATTTATCTCAGTCTCTTTATCTATCTATCTATCTATCTATCTATCTATCTATCTATCTATCTATTTCAGTCTCTTCATCTATCTATCTATCTATCTATCTATCTATCTATCTATCTATTTCAGTCACTTCCCATCTATCTATCTATCTATCTATCTATCTATCTATCTATCCTTTTCTGTCATTCTATGCAAATTACTTTCGCTTCTAACATGTGTTCATGACAGACGGTCGGACTGTCACCCAGACTCCATTTGCAACCTTCGTTGGTCAGTAAGTCAGTTGCTATGGTATCCCAAGCGCGGGCCGGTTATTAATAGTCGTGTGTGTCGTGGGGACACGACCAGGACAGAAATGCAGTACTTGACTCACGCGCTCAGACACTGGTTCATCGATCCGATCCCAGCACAGCACGAGAAAATCGACGATGCCCGGATGTTGACAAGCGTAGGAGGGTGTGGGAGCTAGTGGGTAGGCGCGAGGGGGTTACGATTTCGCATTTACGCTTCACAGCCAAGTCTTCTTTCCCTCCCTTTCAGCTGAACATAAAGTTGTTCTCTGTTTGCTATTGACGTTGGCAAGCCGATCACGCAATGCATTGCTTTTGTGGCCATTTCAGACCTCGTAGGGTGTCAGGTCCTTGTAACCCTATGCCAAATGTCGTCCACCTTAGGAATTTAAACATTGGCGCCTTCCGTAGAGCGATTATTTAGTAAGCCTAGGTCTGCTGCTGCTGCCACTGGGAAAGTTGATTCACTGTGTCGTGTTTTACAACTTTTTCCCGCCAGAATCTATCTTACATATTTATAAGTCTACCATTCATCCTTGATTTAAATATTGATTCTGAACCTGTTTACACATTCTTATATTTATTTACTTCTCTTAGTTTCGTCTGGAATAATTCAACCATCATGGCTAGACATCAACATCGAAATGTTTTAAGCATTTCACCCCAAGCAAGGCGGGAGTGCCACTAGTACGCAAGGGGTTACTCTCGTAAGAAAAAAGATGGGTGCTTGAGAAAAAAATAAAGAGAAGGACGGGGATCAAGATCAAGTCATCGGAAGATGTCGATTGACGTTACATTTAAATTTATGAATTATCACGAAAGCAAGTAAGAGGAAGGGAGTTCCACTGTGTGGAAGTGCGAGAGAAGAAGCTGTTGGTGTAGAAGTAGTGGTTACATTTAACTGTAATAGCGTGCGATCGAGATGCCAACATAGTAGCACGCTTAAATTGATGCAGTAGGGGCACGAGTGAAAATAGCTCGTGAGAACAGTTGCAAATAAACATATTTGTAGAAAAGACAGAGGGAAGCCATATCACATTTACCTAGAAACTCTTAGATGTTATCGATATTTACGAAGAGTATTTATATTGTTTTAAACCAGATATCTCATTCAGTTGATAATGGCAAACATTCATATATTACTTTGAATCAATTGTTAGGTCAGCTACTAAGGAAAAGGTATTTATCCTCTTTTTCTCCCCCTTCTATGGGTAAATAGCAGGACAGATCGGGTTCCAATGCCTTGGATGAGAACTGGTCTACCGCAGAAAGAAATGGCAACCTACTGCGGGAAAGAAAAAACTCGGCTTCGTCAGTCATGTATCGAAAGATATATTATCGGCTACGTGCATGTCACAGGTGCCATATAACTGACTGAATATTAAAGAAATTTGAAAAATAAATAATATCCACTATTTACATTATCCGGACTATTGTCCTCATCTTTGTCGCACATATTTATTACGTTTCGGTCGTTGTACGCTCCGGCCTTCTTCAGGTGGTTGGAATGTCGAACAGAAGCCTTTATTTCGCTCAATGGCGTAGACTATTCTAGTTCCACGTGCTATATTTAATGGATGTCAGTTGTCAGTTATCTCCTGTTAATTCTCTTCTTCAAGTTCTCCACTGCCTTAACCGGGTATTGAACTCACACTCTTTGGTTTCTGTCACTGGATCAAACTAACTTTATACACTGTGCTATGTGTCCAGGGAGCGAAATAAAGGGTTCATTTCGACATTTCAACCACCTGAAGAAGACCGGGGCGTACAACTGCCGAAACGTTGTAATAAATATGGCGACAAAGATGATGACAATAGTCCGAATAATGTAAATAGTGTACATAATACGTCATCTCAGAAATATAGACAGATACTGAAGAGCCGAAACGTTGTAATAAATATGGCGACAAAGATGATGACAATAGTCCGAATAATGTAAATAGTGTACATAATACGTCATCTCAGAAATATAGACAGATACTGAAGAGCCGAAACGTTGTAATAAATATGGCGACAAAGATGATGACAATAGTCCGAATAATGTAAATAGTGTACATAATACGTCATCTCAGAAATATAGACAGATACTGAAGAGCCGAAACGTTGTAATAAATATGGCGACAAAGATGATGACAATAGTCCGAATAATGTAAATAGTGTACATAATACCACATCTCAGAAATATAGACAAATAATATCCACTTTCGATCTTTATAAAAACAAATAAACGTCAAGTTTAATAAGGCAAAATATATGATTATCAATAAAAAGAAAAGGACAACAGGCGAATTACTAATTTAAGATAACAAAATGAACCAAGTATAAAAATTTAAATATCTAGGAAATGTTTGAACGAAGGGCGCAAAGTGCAACACTGATATCCGAAGGTTAAGCTAGCTATTAAGAAACAGGAAAGTCATGTTATGAACAAAGACATGAATACTGAACTGTTATGTTACATCAGTCTTTCTATAGGACAGTAAATGGTGGACAGTCTCCTTACAGATGAAGAGGAGACAGAAACGTGGTTCTTCAGAAAGATACAGTGAATACCATGGACTGGAAAAGTTTTATGAACAATGGAAACAAAAATGACACTAATACTGTCAGAAAGTGTTGAAATTTCTAGGACACATAATTAGGAAAGTGGGCTTAGAAAATTTGACACTCTCAGGACATATTGAAGGTAATAGGGACTAAGGGAAGCATCGCGTAACCTACATAACCAGCTTGTGTAAACGTTTGGTAAACGGGGATTAGGAGAGACAGCGAAAAGACAAAGGTTTTTAAGAGGTACAAAGGTCAGGAAAATGTCGAGAGCCATGATCGCCAACGTCGTGAAATGACACAGCACATCGAAGCAGAAGAAGTAAATATTCTTAAATATTTGTTTAAATATATGTTAAAACGATAAACTTGCATTTAAACAAAGAACGTAGGATAAAGAACTTCAGTGTCTGTCTATATTTCTGAGATGAGGTATTATGTACACTATTTACATTATTCGGACTAATGTCCTCATCTTTATCACCATATGTATTACAACGTTTCGGCCGTTGTACGCTCCGGCATTCTTCAGGTGGTTGGAATGTCGAATTCAACCCTTTATTTCGCTCACTGGGGTAGACTGTTCTAGTTCCACGTGCTATGTTTAATGGATGTCAGTTATCAGTTATCTCCTGTTAATTTCCCTCAAGGACACATGGCATAGTGGGTAAAGGCGTTAGTTACATCCATTGACAGGACCCAAAGAGTGTGAGTTCAATAGCCGGCTAATGTTGGAATGTCGATCTGAATCCTTTATTTCACTCACTGTTCTAGTTCCACGTGCCATGTCTAATGGATGTCAGTTATCAGTTATCTCCTGCTTAATTCCCTCTCCAAGCTCTCCACCGCCTTAACCAGGTTTTGAACTCACACTGGATCTAACTAACACCTTTATCCACTGTGACATGTGTTCTTGAGGACATCTGTATATGAATTTCTGGGTATTATAAACCAGCAACCATTTTTTTACCGCAAAAAATTGCAAAATGAGTACTGGTAAAAAAAAATGGAAAATACCTATATTTAGTGTATTTTTGCAAATTCGCAAATATCTCTATTATTGTCTTTCATGAATGAGTTCGTGAATACCGTAATTCTTCATGTATAATACGCAATTTGTGATGAAAGTGTGGGACAATGCTTCTACTCACGCATAATACCCTAAAAATTGTACCTCTCCAATTTCATTACGGCCAGCGTTTCCTACTCTTATTAATCAAGTGGTTTTAAACATAGAATAATATTGTTCTAATTTAGTTAATTCTTATTTTATTTTACATTTGTAAGTATTGCTAGGTACATATGATTGTATTTGTCATCATTATGGGGTCGCAATCGCCTAATGGTTGTTTTAAATTGTCGCATGTTTGTGGTGAGTTGTCATTTCGCAACTAAAACCGACTTATGAAACGGCAATTCTTTAAAGATTTTTTTTGTAGGGGTGCATAATACGCAACCCGACATGTGCTTATTATTTTTTTAGAAAAAATGCATATTATACATGGGGAATTACGGTAAATAAAATTCAGTGCCTTTTCTTTTTTCTTCATCGGCCTCTGTTAAAGTTACCTTAAAAAATGGCAGCTTTTGTTTTTTTTTATCATTTCACCCCAAGCAAGGCAATAAAAACACTAAGACGCATGGGTGTGAGAATATGAGAAAAAGAAAACATTATTAAAGAGAGACAACAATAAAATCTAAAATTAATTTTTGAAGATCAACGTTTACTGGAAAGCGAAAAGCTGGAAGAGAGTTCCATAAGCGAAAAGCACGAAAGAAGAAACTGTTAACATAGAACCTACGGTTAGATATCGCCATTTTAACTGTAAAATGATTGATACTATCTCAATATATAAGGAAAAGTATGTTGTTCATTTATTCAGGAACTACCCGTTTCTCTGCTAACAATTATGACATGTCTGTGACCAGACGTTTTGAAGATATCTGTTGATGTATTCATACCTTTCAAAAAAGAGTGACAGGAAATACACAGAAATATACTTAGATTATTCAACATAAAAATTAAGATTAGAAAAAATTGTTTTGCGCCATTATTTTAAGTGAAAATTTTCTGCATATTTTTGAAAATTAGTAACTAAAATCTGGGCCTTTTATAGAGTTTCTACAAAGCTGATCTTTCGTTTTAAAAAATACGAATTTAGAGGTGGCTTTCTGACAGGAAAAATTAATTTCTCGGAAGCTTGATTCGAACACAGACTGCCCCGTTTGGAATTAGCTTACATCGATGTGCCTGTTGAATTACTATGTATGAGATTTCTTTTGTCCTAAGATTTTCATTTTCTTCCCTGTTTTCGTCTTTGTTAATGCAATTCTACGCATCCCTCAAGTCAATCATATCTAAGTTTGTCTTTGTTCTCAGAGCCATTTATATCTAAAAGAGCTCTCAAGTACCATTTACTGTCTCGACACTGAATAAAGCCCATCGATAGACAACTATATAAAGCACTCCACATATTTTGGTATTCCCAAATTAACTTTAAGACGAGGCAATCTACAACAGAAGGCCGTGTAATACTGAACGCATAGGAGATCTTAAGGCGGAGACAATCACTCAACGTAATAGCGTTTGGCCAAATGCGGAGATTAATCCAAAATAGATGATGTCATTGAGTTTGTGTCCATGAAAACGTATGCAGAGGCGGAGTGTGTAATGATAATATAATTCCGAATATGTCGTAAACAACTGGCTTAAAATATATCTCGAGTGAAATATCTTTCTTCTAGAGCTGTTAAAGAGATTGCGTCTTGCAGTCCAAGGTTGATTTTCTTGTTTAAGTTATTGTGGCCTTGTTAGGGCCAGAAATAACGACACAAGGGTGGAATAGAGTTAAACAAATATATTAACAGAACCAGTAATACAAACATATACACACGTGAGTGTTACGACAGGGATGTTTAGTCCGACTGTCAGAACTGACTGCTGGGAACTTCCCTCTCCAAAAAGGCAGTACCTGCTCCTATTTATAGATCAGAGAGTACATACGCGCGTGGGAAAATTACCATAACAGTTATTTTATTTACTATATCAATAATTTACAACATAAAACCGGTCCTACCCCTGCGACACTTTCAGGTTGACTAACATGAAGTTTAGTAGACTATAGTGCAATCAAAACTCATATTAATCAATATATGCGAACTGTTTATATGCATATCAATATTAGGCAGAAAAAGGTAGAGTGCAATAATGTATATTGCAATATAAAAGTGCAAAACTAGACGGTGAGCATTTGAAGGTAAAATCATTACTCTAAAAAAAATATATCTGAATGTAAATATATTAGAGATTAGCGACAGACGTATTCAATATATTTAAGAGTTAATAAACATTTTTTACATGACGTGTCCCTTCAGGATATGGACTATCATTGCTCTCCTCGTTTTCCCATCTTTGGAACTTTGGTCTGGTTAGTTCGATGTATAAAAAAACTGAACAAAAACTTTATGTGGACTTTAAACTTTATAAAGGAGAAAAGAATACTGCTAATACAACCAATATACAAATAATATATATATATATATATATATATATATATATATATATATATATATTCACGTATATTTTACTTATATATATATATACCTATTTTTTTTTATGTATATATATATATATATATATATATATATATATATATACTTATATATATATATATATATATATATATATATATATATATATATATATATATATATATACTTATTTTTTTGACATATATATATATATATACCTATTGTTTTTACCTATATATATATATATATATATATATAAAAAAAAAAACAAAATTTTTAGAAAATTCTGTACAAAATCTTATTATACAGAAAATAATATTTGGAAAAATACCTATTATTTATTTTTATTTATATGTAATAATTATAATACACGTATTTTTACAGAGAAATATTAAAATGAAAATTGCGAGTTTTCAGAAAAGAATTGTTTAACTTTTTTACTTTAAAGAGTTTTACTTTTTTAAATTGTAAAAAATTTAAAGTTAAAAATTTTAACATTTTTTTTCGGAAAACTCTATTTTAAATAACACAATTTTAATTTCAATATTTCTTTGTAAAATTACATGTATTATAAATATTACATATAAATAAAAATCTTATTCTCTCTCTCTCTCTCTCTATATATATATATATATATATATATATATATATATATATATATATATATATATATATATGCAAAATTCACTATAATTGAAAAAATTGACACAGACAGAAAAGATAACCTTGGTAAATGCTAGAAGGACATGAAGACAAATGGAATTTGCGCCTAAAAAACACTTCGTCCAGACGGGCTTAACCACAAATTTAACAACATAGATACAATTAACATATAACCTCATACATCATGCCCTACCCACATTCCTCATCTACACTTATACACACACTCACACAATTATATAAAGATACACACATCGCACACACTCTCAGAGAACTAAATGATAACATACATTTAACACAAACATCCCATTCCCTGCAACAGATAAAACTGTCGAAATAGATTAAGTAGTGTATTCGTAAACTCAGAAATATTTCATCCTCTATCATAAAAACAAACTGAAAGAGGTCGTCTGCCCAACACAAGGACTGATCAAAATTAACGATAAAAAAAAAAAAAACAAATAAAAACTACAGATAAAGTTCACTTTCTTCAGAAACAGTCATTCACTCCTGTAGTTCACTGCTAGTAACAGACAGGGATTTTTTCTCCTGAAGATGGCCATGTTGACCGAAACTAGTGTGTCTGAAAATTTTTATTTTTTTATATTTTTTATTGTTCAAAACACACACACACACACACACACACACACACACACACACACACACATATATATATATATATATATATATATATATATATGGGGAGATGATAATATATAAATTGTGTATATCAAGGCAATGTTCTGAAAATTAATGATAATGTAAAAAGATTTTTGTGTGACGCGTTTCGTCCTTTAAGCCTTCATCAGATTAAAGTGATGGTTTTCTTGATGTAATTATATATACGTATGAAATGAAGGGGAATAGAAAAATGCAAAGGTTGGTTGTAATTATGCATAGATAGGAAACGCTGAAAATATTGGGACGTGACTTGCAAACATTTACTCGAATGTTATAGAAATGATTATATAAACATATTTATTATATTATTTTGATTATAAAAATTATTGTACAGAAATTATGATTAGATAACGCAACATTACTCGTGGTGTAAGACATGTTTCAATAAGTTAGAAGGTTTTGAAGACGGTAAACAGAAGCACCGTAACCAGCTTCATCAAGCTCTGTAGCAGAGACGCCATTAAAATCCTGCTTTAACAAATGTCATCTGCCAGTGTGGCTTTGTCGCCCGCAACACGGCTGGACTAGTATCGCACTTAAGAAAGTACAAATAAGATACATATTTCCCTTAAATAATTTTCCCCAATAGCCCCTGCTAGCATGCATAAGTGTAAAACGAAAGGCACCATTCAATGCTGATCCTCATTTATCGTTGACGATAGGAGAGTCCACCATATATATATATATAATCTTAATAATTTTTATTATTGTCTATTGTCTCTTTCCAGGGAATGGCATATCTGCACAACAGTGAGCTAAGAAGTCATGGAAACCTGAAAAGCTCTAACTGCGTCATCGACAGTCGCTTCGTCCTCAAACTGACAGATTTTGGTTTACATGCTCTACGTGGTCAGGATTACACAGCGGAACGGGACACCTACGCTTACTATCAAAGTGAGTTTTGCTTATATATATATATATATATATATATATATATATATTGTTAGAGATTAACTTTACGTCGCATGAAACTTCTAATTGCGTAAAACAGTGAAATATAAGTACTGTTATTTTGGCATATATTTTATATTTGCTCTGTCTTTGTATATTTCATAGGGGTAACATTGAGTAACTTTGCCTTTATATATATATATATACAAACACATATATATATATATATATATATATATTTTGGGGGGGGTATCTCGATGTGGTGTAATGGTTAGCAAGGTTGTCTCGCTATACCAATTACGACTCAGTAGTGAGTTCGAGCCATGATTAGGAGCTACATACTTTCGGTCTTGTGTCACATTTTAGCTACGCTTGAAAAATCATTACCATTATTTTCTTTTTTATTTATTTATATATATATATATGTGTGTGTGTGTGTGTGTGTGTGTGTGTGTGAAAAAATAGGAAGGAACTGGTTAGGTAAATAATCCAAAGTATTTTAGTTATTATTTTTAAAAAATACTGTACAACTTAACGGCACACCGCGAAATTGATATTAAGGACATCGGACTGTATAGAGATGACGGGCTCATGGTGGTGAGGAGTTCTTCTAGTTTTAAGATAGACAAAATCAGAAAAATTATATTTAGTGAATTTAAAAAACTAAACTTAAAGATAATTGTCTCTTCTAATTTGAAAAGGGTTAACTTTCTCGACGTAACTCCAGACTTACCAGGCAACACATACCAACCTTATAGAAAACCAAATGCTAACCCTTTATATATACACCCGAAGTCAAACCACCCTCCATCCATAATTATACATATACCCTCGTCAAAAGAAAATAGAATTAACATTAACTCCGCTAACAAGGAAATATTCCAACAACACAATGGCTTCTATAACACTGCCCTAAAAAATAGTGGTTATAAAAATGCTAACATTAACTATAGAGACGATTGCACTGTCCATAAGAAAAAAAAGGAAAAGAAAAATCATTTGGTATACCCCTCCGTTCAACCAAATGGTTAGTATTAAACTAGGACAGAAATACTTAGCTCTAATTGATAAACACTTCCCCACCAATAGTAAGCTTAGTAATATATTCAATAAGAACACCGTAAAATTGAGTTACAGCTGCTCTGAAAATCTTGAACGTATAATAAAAAAACACAATAATAAGATCTTGAACAAACCCCCATGCCTGAATAGTATTAATAAAAAACCCTGCACTTAAATCAGACAATAAAAGGGAAAAATTGTGTAATTGTAGAAACCTAGAAGACTGCCCATTAGAAAATAAATTCTGCATTAAATCTGTGGTATACCAATGTACTATATCATCCACTGAGAGTCCTAGCACTAATATGATATACATTGGGTCCACGAAGAATGATTTTAAAGATAGATGGAGGCAGCATAAGTACTCTTTCAATAATATAAATAAAAGAAATCAGACTTCCCTATCTAAATATTTTTGGCATCTGAAGGAAACAAATAGGACACCTAAAGTAAAATGGTAAATTATAAACAGGGCTAGAACATGTAAAACTTGGGATGACCCATGCCATTTGTGCCTCCATGAGAAATTGCACATTATTAAGCTTCTAAACAATAATAATCTATTAAACAATAGACATGAGTTAACGGTTTTTTGTCGACATCGTCAGATTTATGGTTTGAAAACAAGCATACAATATAATAACTTGATTAATCCATAGCCCAATCATCAGATTCATGGTTTGAATAATTAGCTAAGAACAAGCATACAATATAATAACTTTCATAATCCATAGCCCAAATAAATAGTTTAAATACCCTACAAAAAAGATAACCCTTTATGAAGTCGTCAAAAAACAAACGTTACGGCAGTTTTTTATATGCACAAATCCCTTTCAAAAAAAAAAAAAAAAAAATCTCCATAGACAAGCATACCAGACTAGGGTTAATACACCTTCCGTTTCAAATTTAGACACCCCCCCACCTTTCCCTGACTTTACATCTATGAAAGTAACTCTATACTGATACTTATTATTAACACCCAACACACGCCTACCCAATTTAAACAATTCGCCCTAGCTGTTACCATGGAAATTTTGATTTCAATTATTAAAACACGTAAATTTCAGAAATACGTTATTCAAAAAAAAAATTCGTTTGAAGATGGATCAGATCTTACTTTAACTCAATTTAATTCAAATAATTATATTGAAGTTTTCGGCTCTTGTTTTGAAACATGGGACTTCTTATGTCGCGATTTGGAATCATATTTTTAAATAAATAATTATATATATATATATATATATATATATATATATATATATATAGTTTATGAAAAACTAGGCAATCCGTAATGGGTAAACCTAAGGAGTATATAATCTAGAGAGCTCAATGTAAATCCAGAGCAAATAATTTAAATAAAAATAGACCACTTTAAGGTTCCATGTAATAAATTATTTCACCACAAGTCATGACAAGTCAATACAAATAGATTGTAATGCAACCCAAATGAAAACACCAACAATAGAATTGTTGCATGGTGGCTTAACCCCACAAATAAAGTGGAAGATAATCTCGAGAGCCAGAACTCCAATAAATTTCAGAGACAGATGCGACTTATGCTTAAGAGAAAAAATCCACCTAATAAAACATAAAGATCCGGATTTATTACTAAACATACATAATGAACTAATTTTTAAATGCGGACATAAGAACAACCTAAATCTAACTAAATATATTTAGGAATAACTATATAGGAATACTAGTTTTTGGAAATGTTGCTATGCACACATAAGTGCGAACACATAACTGTATATATATATATATATATATATATATATATATATATATATATATATTTAACTATCTAATTGAACTTGAACATTGATACGTCTTTTGATATGTATATGTATATGCGTTTATATGGAAAGAAAGTCATGCATGTGTTAATTTTGTGTATTATGGGCTCATTTTTAGAATGGGTGGGTATGGTTATGGATATGTATGTATATATAATTGTATGTATATAGATGAGCTCTTATTTTTTATATGTAGTTATATGTATATATGGGTGTATATATGTGTATGTGTGATTATGTGGTTACATGTATATGTGTGGATGTGTATGTATACAATTTTTTATAATTTCTATATATGTATGTGTGGGTGTGGGTGTATATATATATAGATGGGTACATGTATGTCGTTCCATATAGTAGTTGTGAGTTCATATATATAATATGGTAGAATATAGATATATTAAGGTAATTAAGTATGTATTTTGATATGTTTTTTGCATGCACGCACATGGTGGTGTATATATGTATATGTATATTTGTGTGTATGTGTATGTGTATATGTATATGTGTGTGTACATGTGTATATATGTGTATATGTATGTGTATATGTGTGTGTGTATATATATGTATGTATATATGTGGGTATATGTGTGTAATTGTATGTGTATGTGTATATATATGTGTGTATATATGTGGATATATATGTGTGGGTATATGTAAATGCGTATGTATGTATGTATATATGTGTGTGTATATATCTATATATGAATGTGTGTATGAGTATATACATACACATATATATGTATATGTGTGTGCATATGTATGTGTGTGTGTGTGTACGGATATATGTGTGTATGTGTATATTTATGGATACAATGAATATTATAAATGAAGGACTTACAGTTATTGGTGTTTTATCTCATTTCCTCATTTAATATTCTCCAATTGGAAGTGTGAGTTTAAAATTCTTTATAATAAAGAGAAAAAAAATTTAAATTGATAATTTAATTTAAATTGAAATATATTATTGATGATAAAATATTTAACTTGGAAAAAATTTTGATATTTAGGTAGATGTTAATACATGAAGTTACCTGTGTTTATCGGCACATGGGTACCTGTATGAGTGATTGAATATGTAAAGGAACGTATGTATATGTGATATTTACATGAGAGTGTATACAGCATATGACAGTGCAAGATCTTTAATATTACCTTCAAATATTACCCAATATTAACTTAACTAATTTAAGTAAAAGAGATTACCTATCTAGAAACAGTCACGAGTTAAATTCATGAACAAAATTCAAACGGATAGAGATGTCAACTTAATAATCAATATTTTTTTTTAAGATTTTAAAAAACGATTACTCGAAGTAAACTTATATTTTAAAATAAAATTTTGTACTTTCTATGAATATTTTTCTAATCGACTATTTCATAGAAAATCCCCAAAATTTAAAAAATTTAAATCACTAACAAACATCAAATTAAATTATTTGTAGACAGTCTAGTGACATTCAAATTTATATCAAACATTATAATCTTTTGAACCCCCAAAATAACACTTTCAAAGTAAAGCAAAATGACAGCGTCTGTTTCTAGTTTTTTTTACAAAGAAAATTAGTGACATCTTCTTTTCTCTTCTCTTCTCTTCTCTCTTTACTTCCTTCTCTCTTTTTCTCTCTATGAGTTTTTTCTTCTCTACCCCTTCGGTTTCAATATATAACTTCCGTTAAGTTAACCGTTTAAATCGTCAATATCTGCGAACTCAGTCATGTCTTCTCTCTCCCCACTCATTTCCTCACTTTGTTAATTTACATATGTTTAATACGGCCCGTCAAAAATGTGTAAATTTTCTTTTCATTTTTTGTTTGGAAGTAAAGTCTGATGATCCGCAGTCCTTTTAAAAGGGCTGTGGTGAAATAATTTCTTACATGGAACCTTAAAGTGGTCTGTTTTTATTTAAAAATTATATATATATATATATATATATATATATATATATATATATGCAATTTTTATATATATTATTTATATATTATATATGCGTGGAACTTAGTGGAAAGCGCTCAATATCAGTGATAGATCTAACATATTTAGTTGGTTTGACGTGAGTTTCTGACTCTGGGTTTCACGTTCTTTGCAACCGTCAGTCAGACAAACTCTGACGCTCGCAAAGAGCGTGAAACCCAGAGGCACAAATGTGTTATGAAATGGACTAAGTCCGATACTTAATTTAATATATTTTCTGTTTATACGTTCTTTTTGTAGAAGCAAAGATTTAAGTAAGTGGTCTATTTATAATAAATAGCATTAAGTACATTAACCGGCCTGAAATTCCGACAAATTTCATAGAAAATATGTGTCCTCCGACAGAAATCGAAATATGACATTTCTCGGATATTCAGGCCGGTAAATGTAATTAATACTGTTTATTATAAGAAGCGCATTTACTTAAATATTTGTATCTATAAACATAAAGTATAAACAGAATATATACGCACATACACACACACACACACACACATATATATATATATATATATATATATATATATATATATATATATATATATATACACAAAGAGAGGGAGATGAAAACTACAGATAAACAGTTCGATCCTCACTGGGTACCCCTACTCTCGGTCTTGTGCTACATCTAATATACGCTTAGAAAATCACTATATATATATATATATATATATATATATATATATATATATATATATATATATATATAGATAAATAGATAGATAGATAAAAAAGAGAGAGAGAGAAGAGGATTCAATGGTATGTCTGCAGTAATGAAATTCAAAATCTGCCTAGAAATCCTATTGATTATACAAATATGTAAAAAATAAAAAAACAATAATAAATATATGAATGATAC
The DNA here is from genome assembly GCA_903632075.3 of Acanthosepion pharaonis. Taxonomy (NCBI): domain Eukaryota; kingdom Metazoa; phylum Mollusca; class Cephalopoda; order Sepiida; family Sepiidae; genus Acanthosepion; species Acanthosepion pharaonis. The sequence goes on from CAHIKZ030005219.1 coordinate 1,244,531, forward strand.
GGTACTGCATATATGTGTGTGTGTGTGTGCGTCTGTTTGTGTGTGTGTGTGTGTGTGCATCTACCTTCGATATATTGCCGATCAAGCTAACTGGCTAGGCAGAGATCAAAATCAAATAAATCTCAGCAATTTTTCGTGTTATGAACAAATTTATGATGACTGGTTCGACTGGTAAATACATGAACCGTATAAATTGCTCCATTGATCGACATATGTGAACATGCTCGGTTGAATGCTTCCTCTCACAGGCAACACGGAAAACAAAGCGATATACACGATTGGATTGACGGGCACAAAAGAAACAAGCTGAGCTAAAACGAGCAGATTGAAAACAGAAATAGCCTTTGTGCTTCCAATTCAAATCTTATTAAAGAGAAATATGCGCTCGTCGACAGGATTCGAACTTGTGCCCACCTCGCTTTATAGGAGAAACTGTTGTTTGATCTACCGTGCTTTTAACCACACGGATACAAAGATCTTCGTAATTTCTACTCGCCTTTATACACGGTCAAAAGCAAGTCGGATCAAACGGATTAGTCTAACACCGTCGATTAAATGAATAGTTCAGATTGGCATTCCCTATAGGTTGCCTAGATTGATATACACCAGAAGAAGGCTTGACAACGCAACGATAGGGTGCCTCGTCGGACTAACGACAGTGTCTCCTGCCAGGGAGGACGCGGGTTCGAATCCCACCGGATACTGCATACTTTTGTTTAATAAGATTTTTCGAAAACTGATGCCGGCAGATGAAAATAAATAAATAATAAATATACTGTTTAATAAATAAACGGGGCGTCTACTCAAATATGGGTATCCACTAAATATAATGTTTAAACAATAAAAATTGTCGGATTAATAAATAAAAAAAAAAACAATCACTTCTTTAGAATTCACACTTTTTTCTATATATGACATATCTCTTCAGGATGTTGGAGATCAAATCTTTCCACAACTTCCTATCATTTGTATCCCTTAGCAACGTTTTGCTAAAACTCTCATCCAGTTGACATGATAATTCCCCTTCTTCTTCTTCTTCTTCTTCTTCTTCTTCTTCTTCTTCTTCTTCTATCAGCCCTGTCACTTCATGACGTAGGAGATCATGGCTCTCCACTACTTCTTATTCATTGTAGCCATTAGAAACGTTTAACCGCTTGCTTACACTGTTACCTCCTAGCACGAGAATTTTTTTACTACTAATTCTGTGAAGCTTTTCTGAATGATGTGGGTTATCATGGCTCTCCACAACTTCCTATAGATTGTAGTCTTCATCAACCTTTATTTCTTTTGCTAAGACTCTTAACTACTGGGATGATAATTCTTTTACTTCTTCTGTATGACGTGACTCTTAAGGATATGAGTGATCATAGTATTTCATAAAACTCCATGTAGGTCTTAGCAACATTTGCCCCTTTGTCAAGCTTCCCACACCCTTTTCTGTCATCCAAAACGCTGAAAATATTACAATTTCTGACGTTTCAAATCATATATACAGTATAAAAGAAGATTTAAGAAAGTTTTGAAATTATCGATTGTGTGGATAAGATTGACGACTATTTACGACCAATCAGACCAAAGAGATAGCTTTAGAAAAATCATGTCAGGGAAAAGTGATTTTAGGACTTTGGTTGATTATGGACAAAATAGCTGTCTTTTATATTTGTAATGCAGCTATAATGTATCTCCCTTCTCGTGTCTACTAGCACGTACTACAACTTTAACAAGAATTTAGGCACCCCCTCTCAGTCTGTCTGTCTGTCTGTCTGTCTGTCTGTCTGTCTGCGACCTTTCGTTCAACATCGTTTTTAAGGGCGGTAATAATATTAAAATATTAAAATATGAGTATATTTGAACGATATTTATTACTGCTGTCCTAGTAGTTGGTACTTGTTTTTCATTGCGAGAAAGTATCAAAATTATCGTCACATTTCAATGGGAAGCAACCAGACTTAGAGATTGAAAAATGTCTACATCTTCGCCTGTATGTCATAAATAGCTAGTACAGTTCAAGTAATTTTACTAAACTTCAGGAAAATCGATTTCGATGTCATTCAAACTAGCTCATCAGGTGGGTAACCCTTCTTATATTTGTTTTAGCCCCTTTTGCCGTTGATACGTACTATGAGCTCAAATCTCCAAGCCCTATTTCCTCATTATGGGATGAAAGGTTTGGGGTCAGGCAAATACTAGAGTTTACCGTTGCCGTAATATCGCCAGCACTGTTAAACAGAATGGTCCATACGTAGAAAATTGGGAACATTGTTCGAGAAGTAATTTTTGTACATTAGTATTTTAAACCTTCTTCAACTGTGGACATGTTTCAAAAAGGAAATACATTCATTTATTTTATCGACTTTGAAATAGAGTCTGCGTTATAATATCAATAGAGTTTGAACTTTGTTGTAACCTAGGAAAGGTATATAACACTATCTCAGTTCATGGTCTATCTATCTATCTATCTATCTATCTATCTATCTATCTATCTATCTATCTATCTATTGTAACATAGGTAGGGTTACTGAATGAGGAATAACCAAAACGGAGGTTGGGAATGAAATGGTAGTCTTTATAACATCAACAAAATACAATACTCGTCAGCGACGTGAATAGGTAAACCTGTGGAATCTTCCACGTCAGCCAGTCACCCCTGCTAGGAAATGCACTATTCCTGTTGTAACTTTCACCACCACCATCTTACAAAATATATAACAAGCATTCATTTGTTAATCTACATCAAACGAGTTCGCTGATTGGTCAGTTCCGACCAATCAAACCGCCTGCACGCGACAAATTTGTTTTCCCGCGTTCTCCATCTGAGCCGGTCATGTGATACCCGATCATATATAAACAAAAACACGAGTGGTTCTCTCTCTTCAACTTCATCTTCTTACTCTCTCTCGCGTCTCATTCCTTGCTGCCAAGATGTAATCTTCAAGAACTTCCGTCTTAACCTTTTCGATCAGACGTAAAAGAACTTTACAACAATTCACGCAAGTACGAACTCTAAAATCTCTTCTGAACTCTTACCAAGGTTTACAACTCACAATTCCAAACATGCTAAAGGAACTTTATTCGTCTAAACTACAGTTTAATAATTACTTTCACTTTATGAGCTCAGGTACAAATATTACCAAGTCTGGGAGACACAACTCTGTCTAAGCATTTCAGTTCACATGCATGTATATCAAATACTTAATGAATTCAATTGTTACGTTTTAAAACAATACGTCATGATTTGTTCCTAATTTTTTTTCTTTAATTGCTGTGGACGAATGTTTTTTTAGAACACCAACACTAAAAATCCTTCTGATCACTCAAAATACATTCGCCAGTCTGCAACAAACCACTGCTAGTAGTGGACTACTTAGCATTTTACCCCAACTTACAATAGTATCCAACGTATTTATGAGGATTGAGACATATCCATTAGTGTTCATAGGTAAGGTATATAACACTATCTCAGTTCATGTTCTATCTATCTATCTATCTATCTATCTATCTATCTATCTATCTATCTATCTGTTGTAACATAGGAAGGGTTACTGAATGAAGAATAACCAAAACGGAGGTTGGGAATGAAATGGTAATCTTTATAACATCAACAAAATACAATACTCGCCAGCGGCGTGAAGTAGGTAAACCGCTGCTTGCTTTGGACTATTTCTTTTTTTCTTTTCATATGCCATGTCCTTTCAGGACGTAGGCGATCATTGCTCTCCACCTCCCTCTATCCCTTGCAGCTCTCAACAAGTTCCGTCTCTCTGCTTCCTCCCCTAGATCACGTTCTGTCATCCACTTGCTTAAGTCCACCATGTATGTCACGCGTTGTTTTCTTTTAGCTCTCTCAGCTTTTATTCGACCTGTGAGTATCAAATTCTCCAGGCCCTACTTCCTCATTATATGTCCCAGAATCTTCAGCTGCCTATTCCTGATATTAAGTATAGGCCTTTGCAACCTCTCTAAGATCTCCTCGTTGCTCACATGCTCGGTCCATAACAGCCTTTGCATCATTAGCATATTACCACCATAATTTCCTACGTATTTATGAGGAACGGGGCATACCCATTAGTGTTCATAGGTATGGTATATAATAAAGTTAACCCCTGAATTTTGCGAAGTTATTGAATATAGCTGCTATTTACAAATGTCAGTATTGAAACTGTGCTTACATCTGCGTATTTTTAAAACTTATTTTTAACGACATTTAGAGAGGGAAATTTTTAGAAGCAGAAACATTGGAGACTAATAAATCTTTATCTTTAAAAAATACATGAATCAAATAATTTTGAAAAAAAATCATCTGCTTTCGTACGGAGAACAGGTAGTCCGGGTAAACAAAAAAAAATAATGGGTAGATTTTATACTTCATCGATATTATAAACGGTCCACATTTCTAAAATAATAGAAAATCAATATTTTTCGATTCTAACCAATTTCGCGACCCGAGGAAAGTCTACTGAATGCTTATTTACAGAAATTAGTTTTAAAAAGTCCCCTCTTTTTTACGAGTGGATTAGTCTACTTGAGTAGTCTCACGTCTCCCCAAAGATACAAAGCCCATAAAATGAAGGTCGATATGAACGGCCACGATTCTAGAACATTCCACATTAATGCGTGATTCCCACGGACTTACGCTGTTTCTGATCTTCATCAACGTCATTACTGATGTCATCAGTTCCTAAAAATGTATTTATGTAAATGACACAACTCTTTATTCCTGTCTTAGTAGCAATTCCGACAGATCTGGTAAAGTAAACCTAAAAATTACCCGCGAAAAGGGCCTCCAATCAGTTGTTAACTGGGGCAAGAAATGGCTTGTAAATTTTACCACCTCCAAAGCAAAACTGCTTTCATATAATCAGCAGAAAGAATCTTCGTACCATCAGCATAGCTGAAGCTGAACTCCAGGAGAGCAACGCTTTGAGACTTATTTGACAAATGTTTTCCACTGACATGAAATGGTATGATTATGTTGAATCTATTGCTAGGACGACTGCTAGGAAAGTTGGTTCACTGTGTCGTGAAAGACAATTCTTCTCGTCAGGATCGCTCTTGCATATTTATAAATCTACCATCGTCTGTGCGTTGAATATTGTTCACATGGCGGGTCTCGTATTCCTTTTATATATTTCGAGATTCTTGACAAAATTCAAAGACGGATTTTAGTAATGAATTCGATACTGACCAGGCATCTAAACCTCAGATATTTTTCCAACGACGTGACACGGCTGCCCCCCTGTTTTTTCTACAAATATTTTCATGTTCTAATAAGGTTTACCCCTTGCTGCCTCGACTGTCTGAATTTAAACGTAATGCTAGATTGGCTGTTAGGTCTCATCGATTTACTGATGAAATACCTAGATGTAACAAAAAATTCTGTTCAAACAGTACTTTCTCGCGCTACGGTACTTTTCTTGCTTTCCTGTCACAGATAATCTTCAAAAAAATTAAATGCAACGCCAATCGCCATCTCCTGTTCTCATGAACCTTTTCTTTTATTGTCCTTTCTTCTCAGTAAATTCTTCTCATTCTCTTTCACTCCCAGTGACCCCTTGCATCTTAGTGACTTTATTACATTGCTTGCGGTTTAATGATAAAAAAAGCAAAGAAAACAAATACAACGCACTTGCAAAGTTTCAAGAACGTTCCGCGTTAGCTTGGCTATCACCTATTAGAATGAGACTCGCTTGTCAAAGGTATCCTAAAATAAACATAATTAATTGAACTTTGGCAGGTGCAAATGATAGAACAAGACAAAGAGGAATGAAGTGAAATGATCGCTTGGACAAACAGCTATGTACCTGACGAAGACGATGTGTTGATATATATATATATATATATATATATATATATATTTTTTTTTTTTTCTCGAAGGTTTTCAGAGACACGAGAAAATATCGTGAACTGCTCACATTAGGTACAAATGACAATTGATTTCTGTCTTGTTTTAAATGGTCTGGATAGTCGAAAGCATGGACCACCAATGAAAGGAAGAAGAAAGGATATCAAAATGCTGTAAATACTAAGAAAGAAAGAAAAGAAAGAAAGAAAGAAAGAAAGAAAGAAAGGAAAGTGATACCAATTAAAAGATAGCCAAAAAAAAAAAAAAAAAAACGATAGGCCGAGAAACAAAAAAGAAAGACCTAACGCGGTAATATAGAATTAGCATGATCTCGTCGTTGGCTAACATAAGCTTAAATTCAATATTAATGACCTGCGATACTAAACAGCTTACCACCGCTCTGTGGGAGGTATTTCATTCAGTGTACGTACTCGAATTACCTTGGTCAGGCGCTGGACATATTTGGTCACTTAGTGTTAATTAACTATGTTCACAATAGTCCGTGATACTAATCAGTTTTACGGAAGCCAAGGGAAAGAAAAAAATTCCACTCACACAAAAAGTGCCAAATTGTGGAACTGACACCTGCTCTCTGCTTACCAGAATACTACAAATTTACCATCTTCAGCTCAATAGTCAGCCGTTATTCATCCTCATAATCTTCACTTCTCACACCTCATTTATCATTACCATTTTAACACTAAGTTTCTACCTTGAATGACTCTCGGGCCTGGTATTGAGCGAATGCCAATATATATAATATATATATATATATATATATATATGTGTGTGTGTGTGTGTGTGTGTGTGTGTGTCAGATGTGCTTATATATATATATATATATATATATATATATATATATATATATATATGAAGAAAAAATATATACGCAAAAAAAACAAACAAAAATTTGAGTATTGAGATTAATGCTCGACAAGCGTTCATATAAATTTTAGATCAAAATAGAATTCTTTTCATTTTTCATTAAAATACTCAAATTTTAGGAATACGTTTTCACAGCGTTGCCCACGTGACGACAACGTGACCATGTTTTAAACGGAGCGCTGATCTTATAAAACTTTCAGTTATCTGTTTGGATAAGTCTTGTACTTTGTCATGTTGAATTGATAATGTTAATTATATTTTATGAATATGTCCTGAAGATGGTTTATTAGACAAAACGTCTGACGTTGACATATTAACATTAATACACCATAATTGCATATAAGAATTTTTGTTTGTTTTTTCCGTATATATTTTTCTTCATACTGTCGGATCTATATCCATATATTTGGTTATATATATATATATATATATATATATATATATATGCTTTTTGAATTTGTAGGTCGGATGAATTGGATCGTCATTACGATTCAATGTAATAAATTATAACCATGGAATTTTTAGTGTTTGAGCCTTTTTTTTATATTATATATATATATATATATATATATATATATATATATATATATATATATATATATAAAGCTAATCTGGATAATAAGCATCCTTAGTTTAATGTAGCAACTGTAATAGGACAATTAACAATGATAAAATTATCTTGCGTATTCAGTCAGTTATATCAGTTTAGGGGATTATGTGCCTTTCGATGCATGAGTGACGAGGCAATTTTTTTTCCCGCAGTAGGTTGCCATTCTTTTATGCGGTAATCCAATTGATATACAAGTCTATAGAACCCGGTCTGTTCTGCTATTTACCCATAGCTTTTTGGGGAGAAGAAGAGGATTCATACTTTTCCCAAGAGTATTAGCACATAAGTGAATGTGATGGATTCGACCGGAATTCGAACTCGGCTCACCGATCCCTCTCTCCAAGCCGCTATCCATTACTCCATCGTGCCTCCTAGCTTAGTACAGCTGCTAAATAAAGTGACCTAACTTAGTACAATAGATGATTAAATAGGATTGAAGAATGTTTTGCATCAGCTGTTTAACTGGAAAATATTGCCTCTTTGAAAATAATGTCTGGAACCCCTTCTGTTTACTTCGGGGTTCTTGATAAGCTCCAGAGGCGGATATGCAATATAATTGACCCTGTTCTGGCATCTCGTCTACAGTCGCTCTCTCACAGACGCGCCGTCGCCTCTCTCTGTCTTTTTTACAAATACTTTCAGGGTAATTGCTCCGAGGAGCTGCATTCGCTGGTTCCCAGACTTCATGAATTCAAGCGCCCTACGAGACTGGCATCCCGCTCTCACCCTTTCACTGTCGAAGCTATTAAATGTAGCCGTCTCTTCTACTCCAATAGCTTCATGTCTTGCACCTCTCGCCTGTGGAACTCCCTTCCCTATTCCAGTTTCCCTGAGAGCTATAATCTCCAACTATTCAAATGTAATGTCAATCGATATCTGCAGTTGTCTTGACCTATCCACTATCCTTCTCCTCATCCTTTCCTCTATCACTCCTATCTGATCTTGCTCCAAATCTTCTGTAACACCTTGCGTCCTAGTGGCTTCCCGCCTTGCTTGGGGTGAAACGCTTAAAATAAAAACAAATAAAATAAAAAAGTATTTGACCCCAATAGGAAATACGAAACTACCTCAGCACAAGGATGTTAAACAGAATTTTTGCAATGTAGATGAAGAATTCTCAAAATAACTGGCATGATACTGAGTTCCTTTCGTTTTCATTCATGCATCTTCATCTTTAATGTAGCGTGTCCCTTCGGAGCATGGACGTACCTGGCTCTCCACGACGTCCTATCTATTGTAGTTCTAACTAATGTTTTTCTCATACTATCCCTCCCTATCTCTCTTCTGCTATCTCTTTACACAAACTCTTTAGGCAGGTTACACGTTGTTTTTCTCTGTCTATCTTACCTTTAATTAAATCCCCTGAGTCTCCAAATTCTCCAAACTCTCTTTACTCATTATATGTACCACAATTTTGAACTATATCTTCCTGATTCTAATTACAAGTGTCTCTGTTCTTATTTTAAAGAAACTAAACTTCTTAATCGGTCACCTGTTACTTCCATGTTATTCTCAGTATATGTCTGTATAATCATATTTATGTTGTTTTAAGTTTTCTTGTATCGTTGGCTGATTCATTTTCTATGTGTCTTTTTAAACATTTCCCTCAAGTAAAATGGGAAACTACAAGTACGTAAGGGGTTACAGAGAGCAAAATTGAGATAAAAGAATTGGTATAGGGAAGATTGAGGAAAGGTTAAAAGATGAACGGAATTTAAGAAGATAGAAGATGGCGATTAACGTTGCATTTAAATTATTGAAGATTGTAGTTATCAGAGAAGTAAGTAAACGGAAGGGAGTTCCACAGGTGGGATGTAGGAGAAAAACTGTTTAAATAGAAGTGGCGTTTACATTTAGTTATTTCATCAGTAAACTGGTAGGACCTAAATGCCAATCAAGCAGCACACTTAAATTCATTCAGTCGGGGTACTAGGGGGGAAAAAGCTCGTAAGAAGAGTTGTCATGAGAATATTTGTAGAAAAACGGAAGGAAGCTACGTCATGTCGGGGAGAAAGTGAGTGATGACGTAATGTTTAAATTACATTACAAATCCTTCTTTGGATTTTGTCAAGAACCTCCATAGAAATAGCAGGAGCACCAGAACAAATATGGCAGCAATATTCAATGCACGGACAAATGGTAGATTTGTAAATGTGCAAGACTAGAGAAGAAAAATTTTCTGGCACGAGACAGGGACTCAAATATCCTTACAGTAGATGCAGCTGTTGATTCGATATAGACGTTTCGCTTCAAGTCAGTTGAAGACAATAACCCTTTGCATGGCGGAATCTGTCATTATTTAAGTTAGTTTGTGTTGTGGTAGGATCCACCTAAATTGCATAGTGGAGTACCGACCATATAAGTATGGTTGGTACCGGGAAGAGAGGAAGGAATCAAGAGATTCAACCAGAGACTCTGCCCGACTGCGACTCAGTCAACACATTCTCCAGGAACGGTCTTACCAGGAATATACAAATATTGTGTACACTTTCTTGTTTCAATACATTTTGTTCTAAGTACATTTTGTGTTGCATTATTATTCCATGCATTAGTCAAGTTTCAACAGTTTGGAATTCAGAATTTTCTTCCTCCTAGACTAAACGACCAATACTAGAGAACGCATTCATCCCTGATATTTAATCCTTACCTGGAGTCGGGGAGAAGAGAAGAATTTATGTCGTTCAGAGGGAGATTTCTGTGAACGTGAATGCAACAGTGTAAACCAGAATTTGGGTTGTTTTTTTTTTCTTTATTTTTCTTACTTTCTTTTTTGTGGTCGGGGTGGATTCGGAGTTTCAAATGTAGGGGCATCTAGATCGCTTCGGACATACCGCACATGAAACAATAGACCCAAAAGATAATATATGAATGGCCTCCAAAGATCTTACTCTGTGACATAGAACATTGTTTGCCGAGGAGTCATTAAAACGGGAACTCAATCCATCAACGACAATATGCTTGGCTGTTGTATGCATTTTATTTTCTATGGCTGTCAGAAAATCTCAGTAAGTCAGATCAGATCAAAATATAATATTGCTGCTATATGTGGGTCTGGAGGTGCACGGTATTCACTTTCAAGCCATGACAAAAAAGCTTTATGCGGCCTTGTCGGTGATTAATCATTGTCCACCATTCAAACCATTTCCAACAGACGAAATGTTGCTCGCATTTCGCTATTTTCATGGCAAATATTTAGACAAGCTTCATTTATTATTCGATCATTTTAAATCTTCATAGCTAAGACCCATCATACCGCGTACACATGCTCGATTCATCTACATTCCCTTCATATTACTTTGGCAAGGAGAATGTTCAGCTTCTTCCCAAGAAGTGTTAATTTATAGAACAAACCTCCAACAGGATCCTTTCTCCATGACTACGATCTTAACCTCTTCAGGTCGAGGTCAACCGTTATATATCCTACATATTCTCATAATATGCATTTCTCTCTTCATCTACATACGTTCTTGCAACAACTACATTCAATAATCACTCTGCCTTCAGTGGATCTTGGGTCTGCTATTTGTAGAACAATTGTAAATAAAACAAAAACAAAATGGCCAGAGAACTGATAATTTTTTTTCAGAATATCTACAATTGGACAGAATGCCATCCATGAGAAGATTACAAAGTTAAACGAAAACAAAAGCGTGGATGGAACGAAGGGACAACGTGCCAAAACCTAAACCTCCTATCCAGATACAGTCTCAAATAAAACCAACAATGTTGAATGAAGAAAGAGAAAAAAAGGCCTACAGCAAAAAAAAGAAGACTAGATTGCCAGACCAAGGAAAATTAACAACTTAAATCATTATGGTCCAGTGGTAAAGTGCTTATTCGACGTCAAACCTCTCCATTATTATTATTATTATATATATAAACTTGTAGAACACTTCGGAATTTATATCAATTTTGGTGAAAAAGTTCGATCCTTTTTTATTTCAGGCGAAATCTTCTTTAATATGTGAAACCTAATCATCCTCGTGTTTCTAGGACCTGGCAATTGACCAAGATGATTATTATTTGAACATTGTGAACTGGCGCTACAATGGTTCCAATATATATATATATATATATATAAAAAATGGTAAGATCAAAAAACAGAAGATGATTGTTATTTGAACATTGTGAACTTGCATCAGGTTTAAGGACTACTGACAATAGCAACAACGAAAATGAAAAGCACATGTAACTCGAAGAGGAAATAATAACATATTTTTATTATTGTAATGTAAACATTACACACTACTTCAAATAAAAAGGTTAGGGAGGAAACCCCGTTCAATACTAGAAAGATCGATAACATCAACAGGGCTTGAGAAACCTTTTTTCCTGCTAAATTGTTTTGAAGATAAAGATTTCATAAATTTCAACTGTAAGCATTTTTAGTGTGATAGCATCTTCTATGATTATTAAAGTTCCTACGAGAATATTTTACATGAATTAATGGTACTGAAAAAGGTACATGCAAAAATAACAGAGACAAAATGATTTGCAAAGCAAGATGACATTTATGAAAAAAATAACAAAAGGAAGGTTAAAGGGTTCCTTTTTCTAGAAGTACAGTGTAACCCGGATGTAAGAGAGTTGTCGGGACCGGAGAAGAAGCTTCTTATATCCGGGTTTCTCTTATATCCGGGTTTGGTCTATTTTATATACATTAACACAGGCTCTAATTTGGGACAACAGAAAATCTCTTTTATATCCGGGTTTCTCTAATATCCGGGTCTCTTATATCCGGGTTACACTGTTAATTGAATATACAGTGTAACCCGGATATAAGAGAGTTGTCGGGACCGGAGACGACGTCTCTTATATCCGGGTTTCTCTTATATACGGGTTTGGTCTATTTTAAATACATTAACACAGGCTCTAATTTGGGACCAGAGAAAATCTCTCTTATATCCGGGTCTCTTATATCCGGGTTACACTGTACAACGAAAATTGTTGGTGAATGTATTTGAATGTGACTTGTCTGTATAGGTGTGTTTGTCTATGAAGCGTCCACGGCTCTTCATTGCTTCAGTGTGAAAAGTCGATGGCACACACTTCGAAAGTAGGAAAACAGAAAGAGAAAGTTACTTAAGGGTCCGTTTGTTTTTATATCGCCAGGACTGCTGCTGCTGATAATACGTTTATTAAGGACTGCTACTGATACTATATTTATTAAGGCACTACACAGTTTTGACTGCTCAGCCAATAAATGCCAAATGTTTCGTTGTCTGGAAACGGTTTATATTAACATTGCCATGTTCTTACCAGAGACCTAGATTGAGACAAGGTAGTAAATATATGCATTATTTATTTATTGTTGCATATACATTGATTTTAAGTAATACTTAATATGTACAGTGCTTATATTTTCTTTGTATTGATAATAACCTCCTGATGACAAAACAGTTCCACACTGCAATACTTAAAATCTCTTCTAAACAAGAGCAAACTGTGATCGTAATAAATTGCTTGTCTATATCTTTGATTTTCCCCATGGCTCCAATAAATATAGGGTTCAAAATTAGTTTCCAAGTACTTTTTCTATGTAACGTGTCCTTTGAAGACATTGGCGTTCATGACGCTCCACAATTTCCTGTCCTTTGTAGGCTTAAGCAAATTTAAGCCTTTTTGCTATCTCTGCCTAAATCTGTTCGTCCAACCGGTTATACGAGTAGGTAGGTTATATGCTGTTTTTTTCGGTCTCTCTTGCTTTCTCTATGTCCTTGGAGTGTCGAATTTTCTAAAGCCTCTTTCCTCATTATGTGCCCTATGAATTTAAACTGTTTGTTTCTGATGTTATATAAAAGTATTCTTTTCATTTCCATTTTTACTAAAATGTCGTCATTGCTCACATGTTCAATAGATGGGCCCCTGATGCACGCTTTGTTCAAATTTCCATGTCAGACGGACTCAATCTGTTTATTATTGCTTGTTTCAGGATTATTGTGGACTGCCCCAGAATTGCTCAGGATGCAAACGAAACCACCGGAAGGCACCCAGAAAGGCGACGTTTACAGCTGGAGTGTTATAGTTCAAGAAATTATCTACAGAAATGGAGTCTTTTATACAACAAATAACGAAATGAGCCCGCGAGGTAAGAAGTTTATGGATTATTTATTGATCCCCTTTGACGCATTTAAATGTTTTTGTTCCTGTGCACAAAGGCGGGAAATCTTTTCAGTTCTAATGGCGGACTCTCCCAGAATAAACATAACCATAACCCCGACCCCTACCTTGACTTGACCTCTTTCCGAAAGTAACTAATATGTTGATACAATATGTTAACCCTAACGCCTCTTCAGCCGTTTCGATAGTAATTAATTTTATGAATGAATATGCTCATAAAGCTGCGTAAATTTCAAGATTAGTTATTCCAAAAATTTCGCTTGAAGATGAAACAGAGCTTGATACTTTAATTCAATTTAATTTTTATAATTAAATTGAAGTTTTTAGCTCCTGTTTTTGAAACATGAGAACTCTTATGTAGCGATGGAATCATATTTTTGAAAAATAATTATAATTTAGACTCTACTTATGTATTGAGCACTTTTAAAAAAAAAAAAAATAGCAAAAATACTAAAGAACTTCGGATTATTAACCTAACGGGTTCTTTCTTTCCTATTTTTCTATATATTTGAACACATAACCATGTAAATATATATTTTGCACTTCTTTTGTGTGCCCTGTCCCTTCAGGATCATGACTCTCCACAATTTCATCTCCTTTGTAGCTCTTAGTAATCTTTTTTTTTTTATATATCTCCTAAATCCTGTTCTGCCATCCACTCTCGTTAGGTAAGCTACGCATTGTTTTCCACTATCCCTCTTGCCTACAGTGTGTCCTGTGAGGATCAAATTTCCCACCTGAGGACTTTCTACAACCACAAATAGAATTGATATCACGTGTAACTCGAAGAGAAAATACTGACGTCATCAAAATTTTAGCATTCCACACCAATTCAAATAAAAGGTTAGGAAGGAAACCGCCATCAATACTGGAAAGAGTGTAACAGCTACTGGACTTGAGAAATCAGTTTTCCAGAAGAAAATGTTTTAATTGAAAAATTTTATAAATTTCAAACCAAAATCCTCGCTGGCTATTCGATCTAATATTTCTATTATATGGAAACGGCTATTATTACTATTACCAATACAATTCCAGAGTGATAATATTATCTTATCATAGTACACATTCCACTGTCGGCTTACATTCATATCACGTTGAAACACCGGTTCAGGTATGATCATCGAAGTTAAGCACGGTCGATACCGGCCAGTATCGAGATGAGTGACAGCTTGGGAATGTCAGGTATTGTAAATTTGGATGTTTCGTTGTGTCCTAGATAATGGCTTGGAATTGGAAACAGCAGAGCTTAGCTGTAATTCCAAATGGGTTCGTTATATCCAATTACGCGCGAATATCCTTGGGGGAAAGGTATGAATCCGCCTCTTCTGCATCTCAGAGTTAATTTGAAGGACTTCTTTTAGTAAATCATTATTATCTTCCAAAGAAATTCCTACAATTTAAAAATATTTTCTACCTTTAAATAATCTGCAATAAAAGCGAAAAAAAATTAATCAGTTATTCTTTTGATTGTTGAATTTGTTTAGCGCCATATTAGCATCTCTAGGCGTTATTAAAGCCAAAATCGAAATATCCCGCACGCAATTTTATACTTTCAACTACAGATACCTTGTAGATAATTTTATATTCTCAGTGTAAAGGTATGTAGAGACATAATTTAGATATATCAGTTTATAGTTCATAAAATGTTTTGTTAGTAATGTATATATATAAAACAGGATGTCTCTGTATCTGTGTGTCTGTCTATCTGCCTGTGTGATACCATTTCATTCCAGATCAATCCAATCAATTTTGACCAAACTTTGCACATGTATTGTACAATGTAATAGATAGGTACTTAGCGTCAAAAAATCGATAATTTTAAAAAAAATCAATAATCGATAAAGCAGATTAAAAATCGTTAAATTCAACATTTGTCTTTCGATTTCGTTCAAACTCTGTACTTACATCATGACGAGCTCAACGATACCTCATTTTTATTTCTACGCCACTACGTTTAGCGAAAAGCCAAAAATCGATTTCAACACAAATCGATTTCAACACAACTTTTAAACTAAAAACTCCCTCAATTTTCAAGCAACTAATACAAACTTCATTCAATTGCAGCCAACAATTATTTGATTGTTTAACAGGCTTTTAACTTGATAATTGAGTCAATTGAGGTATGACGTCCGTATTGTTTAGGGATATATATATATATATATATATATAATAAAAAGGCTTAAACACTAATATTCCATGGTCATAATTTATTCCATTGAAATCGTAAATACGATCCAATTCATCAGACCTACAAATTCAAAAAGAAAACAGAAAAAACAACTCTGGAAATAAAAAAAGAATTTACAGAAAGTGTAAGTATGAGGAGGAGGGAGATTAAACCTTAACAGAGAGCATTTTAGGAGAGGTGGGTGGAAGGAGTTTAAGTAAGAGAAAAATGAATGTTGTCGGATGTCTAATGCATAAAAATACATTTCGTGGTGACATACACACACCATAGAATGTATGTATATTTACCACATAATATTATATATATATATATATATATATATATATATATATATATATATATATATATATATGTGTGTGTGTATATATATATATATATATATGTGTGTGTGTGTGTGTGTGTGTGTGTGTGTGTATATATATATATTTTTTCTTGGTGAAACATCGGTTCTCTTATAAATGCCCTTCAGTTTGCCCCCACCCTTGTCTTCCTCTCTGTCTCTCTCATCTTCTGGATTTTAAGTTTAGATCATTTTGTTTTTTATTGTGCGTAGTGTTCCCACAAATATATACACACTTTTCCGGTGTCTGTTTTTTTTTTTTTTATTTTAATTTAGGTCAGTGAATTCGTAGCTAATTATGCATCGAAAAATAATTCATATTTATTTGTATCTCCCTCATTAAAACCGGAATTTAACACCTCTCTTTAAAACTTCTCTCTGTTAAATTTTAATCCCCACCTTCACCTTTAGGCCTTCTTGTTCTTCTTTCATCTGTTACCCCCTCTCGAGAGAGCTTTCATCCATTTCCTTCTCACACTTGTTTCCCACTCCCAGGCATATACTCTAAGTAAAATTTTTTATACCCAGGTTATATTTTCCGATTTCTTTTTCAATTTGTAGGTCTGATGAATTGGATCGATTGCAATGTAATAAATTATAACCATGGAATATTAGTGTTTAAGTCTTTTATATTATATTATTACTCTGTCCTGGCCATTGAGTTATACCTGAATTCTATCATCTTGGGAATTTATATATATATACATACATACATACATATATATATATATATATATATATATATATATATATATATATATATATATATATATATATATATATATATATATATATATATATATATATATATATATATATATATATGCATTTTCTTTCTTTTATCATTTCACCCATGCAATGTGGTAATACCTCTAGTATGCAGGGCAGTGTACAGGGTGTGACAGTGAAAGAGGAAACTGAGAATAAGTAGGTGTGAAGGAATGACAAGAGATGAACAAGATTCAAGAAGACAGATGACGACGATTGATGTCGCATTTAAATATTTTAAGATTTCAGTTATCAGGGAAGCAAGGAAACGAAAGGGGGTTCCATATGTTGGAAGTGCTAGGAAATAAATTTTTCGTGTAGAAGTGGTGCTTGCATTTAATTTTTTCAACAATAAAAGACTAGGACCTAGTTGTTATTCTAGTAGCACGCTTAAATTCATGGGGTCATTTCGCTCACTGGGGTAGACTCTTCCAATTTCACGTACCATGTCAAGTACGTATGGCACAGTGGATAAAGGCGTTAGTTAGATCCAGTAACAGGACCCAAAGAGTGTGGTTTCAATACCTGGTAAAGACAGTGGATGACTTTCAGAGGAGAATTAACAGGAGATAACTGACATCCATTATACATGGCACGTGGAACTAGAACAATCTACCCCCTTGAGCGAAATAAAGGGTTCAGATTGATATTCCAACCACCTGAAGAAGGCCGGAGCGTACAACGGCTGAAACGTTGTGATGAATATGGCGACAAAGATGAAGACAATAGTCCAAAAAATGTAAATATTATAATTGATCATGTTTGTTATATTCCTTCCGGGCCCCAACCAGAAATCTAAGGTCAGAAATAGCACCATGACATTTTCTGTTGAGCATTAATGTAACGGAAATAGAAATAAAATAACCTACGGGTAATTGTTTCGGTTAACATTTAATCTTTGGTAACCGGTCTTTAATCGCACTACTAATTTGGCAGCTTGGATATTTTACAGTTGAAATTTCGATATATGTATATATATTTAATTCGTAAACGGTTTGGATGCAGTGATGAACCTACTGGGGAAGGTGTTATCTTTAATTATTCTTCTTATGAGACTTCAAATTTGGAGACTCGTATCTTGGCTTATGGTTTGGATTTTTGTGTTCCATTTTTAATGCCTGACCATGAGAAATTTTTCTCGGGGTTTGAGGTTTTATATGCACAAGTTTGTAGACTTGTCCCTCACTCTGCTGAGTCTCTGAGTGATTTTAAGACCAAACTCAATAGTTATGCCCATTCTTATGCTGGCTCCTCTCTTTCTTCATCAGAGTCAAAATGGGGAGAACAACACCGCCGGGTAATTAAAAATTTAAAAAATAATTATAACCTGGTTATAACTAAACCTGATAAAGGTGTTGGTGTTGTTCTACTGGACTATTTTGATTATGTTTCTAAGATGGACAATATAATTTGTGACACATCAAAGTTATATAAAATTAGGTCCATTCGAGACCCATGATCATACTGCCTCTATTGAAACTAAATTTCAAAGGCAATTATTAAAGTGGGTCAAGAGTGGTTTACTCTCCTCTGAAATTTCAGAGTTAATTAGACCCACTGGGTTCATTCGTCCCCGTTTATATGGGTTACCTAAAATCCATAAGGACGGTGTTCCTTTACGACCCATTCTGTCTATGATTGGGTCTTCCCAGCATAAAGTTGCTAGTTGGCTCTTGAATCTGCTACAACCAGTTTTGTCGCACTTCAGTACATATTGTATTAAAGATTCCTTCTCCTTTGTGGAAATTATACGTAGTTCTTCTACTTATGGTGGGTTCATGTGTTCGTTTGATATCTGCTCCCTGTTTACATGTGTTCCCCTGTCTGAGACTATTGAGATGTGTTGCGATATGTTGTATCGTACCTCTTTGTCTCCTCCGGATTTTCCTGAGAGTATATTTGTTGAGCTTATGATGTTCGCCACCCCGTCTGTCGAATTTAGTTTTAATAATATTATGTATCGACAGATCGACGGGGTAGCTATGGGTTCGCCTTTGGGTCCAGCGTTGGCGAATATTTTTGTCGGTTTTCACGAGGCTTTTTTATTTACTTGTATTGGTTGCCCTCTAATGTATCATCGTTATGTGGATGATACCTTATGCCTCTTTAATAACGAGGCTGAAGCCGACAAATTTCTCACCAAATTAAACTTTGTCCATCTTGCTCTTAAGTTCACCGTAGAGAAGGAGTCTAATTCTTGTCTTTCCTTTTTGAGTTTGAGACTTCTGTATTTAGGAAGGCCACTTTTTCGGGACTTTACACGCGTTGAGACTCTTTTTTGTCCCAGACAACGTAAGATTAATTTAATTAAGTCCTTAATTCACAGGGCACTTAAGTTATGTTCTGAGGGTTTTCTCTGCGAGGAAATTGACTTTGTTTGAATGACACTATCAAAAAACGGATATCCGTTGGATGTTTTAGACTCTGTTATTCAAGATGTCATCAATAAATTCCATAGGGTGAAGCCGCAATTTATTTGCGTCTTCCCTACATTGGTACAGAGGGTGAGAGTTTATCGAAACGTATTTCACATTTAATCAATAGTTGTTTTTTTCGGCAAATGTTAGGGTAATATTTGGTACTCGTCCTGCTTTCTCTTCCATTCGTAAGGATGTCCTACCTCCCCATCATGTTAATTCAGTGATTTACCAATATAAGTGTAGTTGTGGACACGACTACATAGGGAGGACGTCCCAGCGTTTGGATTCGAGAATAAAACAGCATTTACCCTCCAGGATTTTGAATCCGTCCTCCAGGAATAGCCAACTGACTAACAGTTCTGGTTCTGCTATTGCTGAACTCCACATTTCACCTCAAGGTCCTGGAGTCCTTGTATATCAGATCTCGTGAGCCTTCCCTTTGTAAACAGAGGGAATGCTTGCTGGGTCTGAATATTATTGGACTCTAGTTTCTTGAAATTCATAATTTTTTTCTCTCTCCCCATTTAATTACATTCGTTAATTAAAATTAATTCACACGCTTTTAAATTCCCATTTTATTTTGGCTTTTGCTTTTAAAAATGCTTTCTTATTATCTTTTCCTATCTATTATTAAATTCTGTACCACGAAAATCTTATTTATACATACATACATACATACATATATATATATATATATATATATATATATATACTCGGACTCGACTCTCACGTCGAATTCGACGTATGAGGGTCAAGCAGATCAGTTCCTAGGAAACCGACAGCACGACAACAGTAGATGAGATTTGATTATAGTGGTGAAGGTTTAGTGCAGGAGCATCCACACTTTTTGAAGGGATGAATACATAGACCTGGTGCACTACGTGCCACAAGGTCCACAAACGACCCTCCGCAGGTTTTGAATTCAGAGTTGTCCTTCCCATAGACCAGTTGCCATCCAAGGCTATAGAACCCAGTCTGTCCTGCTATTTACCCGGTTTCTTTTCTCATACTTCTTAGTTGTGGAACCCTCTTCCGGTTTCTTGCTTTCCAATCAAATTTGATCTTAAAAAATTTAAATTCAATGCCAATCGTCTTCTGTCTCCTTGATTATTCTTCTTTATTGGTCTTTCATGGCCTTATTCATTTTTTTCTCGGATTCTTTCATACCCGATAACAGTTTGTGTTTCGTGGGTCGAAATGATTTAAGAAATGTAAAATGATGAGACCTAACTACCAATCTAGTATTGCACTTACATTCATGAAGATGGTGCACGAATGAGAAAAAGCTCATCAAAACAATTACCATGAAAAAACGTATAGAAAAATCAAAGAGAAGCTACGTCACTGCGGTGGGGGAAAATGACAGAAACCGAGATGCCTGGCTAAAACCGATAACACTGCAGATTCTCCTTTGTATTTTGTAAAGACTCCAGAGACACATGTAAGATGCGCCAGATGAAGCGTAGCAATAATATTCAATGCACGAACGAATGGTACCTTTATAAAAGTACCTTGATGTCTGTCAGGAAAACTATCTAATAAATGTGGTTAAAATGCACGTGTACATATTTTATCACAGGATCCTTAAACTATCATGATTGTTATTGCATTACTGGCTAAAGAATGAAAAAAATCTGCTTATTAATACCTTCATTTCCAGTCACCTAATCCGTCGCTTCAACAATAAACAATGACCTCGTTGTCAAGAAGTTATAGGCCACCAATAGGCAAAAACAATAAGGATAATGAACGTAACAAAGGCAACTTGAGTCTGTTATTATTATGGCGACCACCGCTGTTTCATTTAAGCTAAATCTTTGATATTTTAATCTGTGGTATAACGCACTTGTGTATTCTAGATCGAAAGCTTTGATATTCGTGCTTACGAAGTATTTTTTTATGCTTCCAGTTTTATTAGGCATGTAAAATGTGTGTGCTTATTTGTCCATTTGCGGACGTCATAATTTCTTTGTTAACTACTCATAGTAATTAAGGAATACGGGCAACATCTGAAGCTAAGATTTTCTTCTAAGATTTCCCAGATAATTATATTTCTTATTTTTATCTCAAAATTTGGCTTTAAAAGTTCGATATATACAAGAATACATACATACATACATATATATATATATATATATATATATATATATATATATATATATATATATATGTGTGTGTGTGTGTGTGTGTGTGTGTGTGTGTGTGAATGTCTGGTCCCTCCTTTCTCAATACTAAAAAATGAGAGAAAGAAATATTAAAATAAACCCTCTCTAAACTCGACCATGTCTCTCACACCACTCCTCGCTACCCTCTCTTTTAAATTACATAAACTTAATACTACCCGTCAAAAATGTAAATTTTCATTTCATTTCTCGTTTCACCTTTTTTGAAAGTGATGTCTGATGATCCAGCATCCTTTAAAAGGTCTCTGGTGAAATAAACTATTACAATGGAGCCTTAAAGTTGTCTGTTTTCTTTAAATTATTAGCTCTGAATTTACATTGAGCTCTCAGGATTTCTTCCTCCTAGGGACTACCCATACGGATTACCAACTTTTTTTTGTAATATATATATATATATATATATATATATATATATATATATATATATATATATAAAATAATTGGGGAAACAAGTAGAAGTTTAAAAAACGCATTTATGAGCACAAAAGAGACCTCACAAAAAACAACTTTGCTAATACACTATTCATACATAGAAATAAATTCAACCATAATTTTGATTTTAAAAATGCTACACTCATAAAAAAAAAAAGAAAATAACTCACTCAGATGGAAATTTCTAGAGAGATCCGCCATAGAATATTACCCAAATATTTATCTACGCCCAGGTTTTTTCCCCGTTTCACCTTTCGTAACAAAATTACTGCTCTCACAAACAAATGTACACAACAGATTCATAAAATCAAAAGAAAATATTTGAATACATCAACACAGATATAATGACAATATTCTCCACACGTGACAAATACTGACGTTATTTTCAGTTAAAATTCCATTTTGTAGGAACATTCTGTTTTTTTGTTTTTATTAGTTACCTTGTTCAATTAAATCCATTTCATATTTTGCTTTGATAAAGTCCACGTTGGATGAAACGCGTCAGCAATTACAAGTTTTCCTATTATCATTTTATTCCTATATATATATATATAATATATATATATATATATATATATATATATATATAGGAATAAAAATGACAATATGAAACAGATACTTCAATATATATATATATATATATATATATATATATAGTATAATGAGAAGCCACGAATACTTTCTTAATATGTATATATAGAAAAAGTTTCAACTTCCACATTCACACGCAGAAAAAAAGAAACATTGGATTTTAAAATTAAATACACATAAACTAGGATTGAAATAGGGACTTAGGTGTTTTAAATCTTTATAAATATTTCAATAGCTAAGCAATTTTTTTTAGATATAGTAAAAAAAAAATTTTTAAACAACATTTAAAATATTTATGACAGTTAGATTTAAGTTAGGAATATCCGAACAGTGACGTTCCATATCACGTGACGTCCACGTCTCGCGAAGGACGCTACTTGCTAACAAACAGTAATTTTAATTTATTTGTAACAAACAGTTATTTCTGATGAAAAATTGAGGATAATTTGAAATATCAAATATATATATAAATAAATAAATACTTTCATAAAATAAAACATTATTTTTTAATTTGAAACTTTTGATATATATATATATATATATATATATATATATACACGAAGTATCTGTTTTTGCATTTAAATATCTGTTTTACTCTTTTTGTCACTGACTATAATTTTGTCTATCTATCTATCTATCTATCTATCAAACATTCATATATATAAGCAAGGCGTGAGTGCCACTATGACACAATAGGTTACAGAGAGTGAGAGCAGGAGTAAAGAGGGGTGCTTGAGGAAAGGATATAGAGAAGGACGGGGATAAAGGCATTAGAAGATGTCGATTGATATAACATTTAATATTTGAAGATTATAGCTATCAGGGAATAACTAAGAGGATGGGAGTTCCACTGACCGGAAGTGCGAGATAAGAGGCTGATGGAGTAAAAGAGACGGCTACATTTAGCTGTTTCGACAGTGAAAATGTGGGACCGAGATGCCAACCTAGTAGCACGCTTATATTCCTGCAGTTTGGGAACCAGTGAAAGTTCTTATCAGAGCAGTTGCCATAGAAATATTTATACAAGAAACAGATGGAAACCACAACATGTCTGTGAAAGAGTGACTGTAGACCTGATGCCAGAGCAGGACCTATCACATTGCATATGCGTCTCTGGATTTTAACGAAGACCTCGAGATGAACAGCGGGGACATGAGAGCATAAATCCCGATGCTTACATTTCACCTTCCTTGGCAGATCTGTTGTTATCACAATGTGGGATATTTGATAACAAATATAATAAAAGCATAAACACAAAGAAACTAAATGCAATCAGCTAGAATATATACTGAAAACATATATTTAAAAAAGATTAAAATTTTCAGCGTTTGTGCGCATGTGTAGTCGGAACAACGTAAATATCACTTTAGTCCGATTATGTCCCAAAGAACGAAACGCGTCACATGAAAACTTTTTTCCACTTTTATAATAGTTTTTCCCATTAGCAAGAGAAAGTGAAATTAACTTAGTTTGGCAAGAGGACGAAGATCTAAGACAGTCCCCGAGAATCCAAAGTACGATAGTATTAATCACTTGTTGAACTGTCTCGCTGATAAATGCGTTACTGTATTTCTACATTTGTGTCTGTGTGTCAAGTGAAGGAGATATTAATTCAAAGCAGCTAGGTTTCTTCCACGTTCGTCAACCTGTCATAAGCGCTGTGTCAGGAGCACTTCGGTGTGGTGTAATAATTAGAAAGCTTGTCTCTCTAGATCAATTACAACCGACTAGTGAGTTCTATCTCACGCTTTCGGCCATGTGACACAACGAAGCTACTCTTAGAAAATCATTTTCGGCACTTCGTCGTTAGTGAAATGGTTAGCAAGCTTGTGTTGCTAGAGCAATTACGACTGAGTAGTGGATTGTATGCCACAATTTCAGCCTTGTGACACAACGAAGCTACTCTTAGGAAATCATTTATGGTACTTAGATGTGGTGTACTAGTTAACAAACGTGACTCGCTCGATCAGCGTTTCTCGACCTGTGCTTTTGGCGCACGAATGTGCCTTGAAAAGTATCCAGGTGCGCTCCAAGTTAACATATTAATTTATGAATTACTAGCAGCATGGCCCGGCGTTGCCCGTGCTGGATTCAAAAATCGTACGACTCATACAGCAATCGCTATCACATCTTGAAATATTTTTGCCCTTCCTTGCCTTTAAAGGAGTACCCTTTGCCGTGCTGATGTTGCTACATGCCTTACTTCTTGCCTATCTCACACTGCGAATTTTTTCTAAGCTCTATACTAAACATTAAATCTGTTACGAAAAAAAGAACTAAACAAAATGAACACAAAACGATCAGCTTTAGAAAAGGACTCGTAACTGGAAAAACCAAATGAAAAAAGAATGTTAACAACAAATATTTTTCACACCCAAACTAGTTCTGCGGAATCAGAATCAACGTTGAGTTTAAGCAAGCAAATGAACCAATTGAGGTAAAGTGCCATGCAGATTTAAATTTTTCCCACTTGTGACGAATGCAGCTATCGATTTTTTTTTTTTGCATGCTAGCATGCTAGTTAACATTTGTGTCAGTCAGCTGTTGGCTCTCATGCTGGCCAATAGAATATTCCTGCCTATTCGTGGCAGCCAGCTATTGGCTCTCACTCTGGCCAGTACAAAATGGCCACAAACTACATGAAAACTACCGTAGAAGCATGAAAAAATCGATTATTTCCATTATCGATGGGAGTTGGCCTTCCCGCTAACTTGGAGCATGTGCATGCAAATTTTGGTGCAAATCTGTTGAAAATTGCGGCTGTGCATTCGTTACACACACACACACACACACACACACACACACACACACACACACACATCCTGCCTTTTATTGATAGAGATATTTATATTTTAAAAGTCTTTGTTGTAAATAAGCTAAAGATACCAAGCACATGACTTCCATGTGGAAACTGGATGCTAAATCCCTTAATCTTTAAGGAGAATTTGATAATACTTTTATTTTTGTCTCTCTAAAAAAAAACAAAGCAGATTCTTCATAAATCCCTTTAAATTAAAATTATACTGATAATCTTTTGGAATACTAAACCAAAATTTCCTGACTAGTTTTTCCTTATTAAAATTTGAAGTGTCCTCCAGAGTTTTACTTATTCTACAAGTGCGCCCTGAAGTAAAAAAAAAAAAAAAAAAAAAAAGCACATGAGCCACATGAGATCCATGTGGCTCACGAGCCGCTGTTTTTCCATGACTGTGCTATATCAATAACCACTGAATACCTCACTGGGTGTCCAATACTTTCGGCCTCGTACCGCAGCAAATCAGCATAAGCTTTGGATCAGTCACTTTCCCTCGCAACTCAAAATAAATAAATTCACCGGTGATGGAATTCGGTAAAAAAACGGCACTATCATGTCTAATCTACTGCATTAGGGACGGAAAAAAACCTGCAATGTTTTATTTCTGCTTCACATGTGGTTTTCCACAGTGTGCTTGTCAAACTCTCTGCCTCTGTGTAGAGAGGAACCCAGACGAGGCTGAACCAAAGGGCAGGGTCTCGTCTGGGGTCGTAGACAGCTACCCGAACCCATTTTTACGGGATCTGCAGGGAATTTTTGCCCGATCACACGGGCTCCGTTTTAACCCCGCATTAAAAACGGCCTTGTGTCACATCCTGCCTCGCTGGGAGGTGAGGTAAATAACCTTGCTTTGGCAATTAGTTGGAGATTTGACTCCAGCTAAGCTGGTCGAAAACTCTGCCTTCTGGCGGAGAGGGGCCCAGACGAGGCTATGGCAAAAGGGCAGAGTCTCGTCTGGGATCGTAGACAGCTACCCGAACCCGTTTTTACGGGATCTACGGGGAATATTTGATCGGGCATACGGACTCGGATACACAACAATACAGTTGGCCCTGTGGGTAGGTAGGTGAATATCTTCACATGACGGTTAAGGCAGTCTATCTACTATTCGCATCTGTATATTTTAGCTAGGAATTGAAATTGGCTGATCCGTCACTAGGGATAAAAAAAGATAGTGGAATCTTCAAAGGTCGAGGTTCAAATCCAAAATATCAGGCAATTTACCATTTCGCAAGAATAGATTTATATGCTTTTAAAAGAGACTTGAAGCAACAGAAAAGTAGTTCTACAGAAAGATACTGAGAATACCATATGAGCAATGATGAGATTTTGGAGAAAATGGAAACAAAAAGCAAACTTATATTTAACACCAGGAAGAGGCAGTTGAAATTTCTGTGGTACGTAATGATGGAGTAAGGCTTGGAAAATTTCATACTCACAGGACTGATTGAGGGAGAGAGGAAATCAGCGTCTAACATATTTGATGAGCTGGAGTAAATGAATGTCGGAAAAGAGTTTGGGAGAAATAACAACATGCACAAAACTTATTAAGAGCTACAAGGGACAATAAGATGTGGAGGGCCATGATCGCCTACGTCCTGATTCTAAACGTCCATTTTATTTCTCTTTTTGTTACAAAAATTGTTTAAGGTAAATATACTTCCCTCTTTTTAATTATTTTTTCTTACCGGGCACACCAATTAAATTAAGTAGTGCCTTTAATTAAAAACAAGGTGACCATGTTTAAGTTGGTAAATTCTAGCATAATTCTTGCCTTCTTTTCATCTTTAGTGTTACAAGGAGTTTAGTTGTTCCCTTAATCAATTGCGCCCACACATAATAATCAAGAGCGTTGCATTCTGGGGTGTTAGGTTGCCAGATGTAAGGGGTGATGTGGTCGCAGAAATTCTTTGCAGTCATGACTGGGTTCTCTGGTTTTTGTGGTATTGTGCTGGGTCATATTGCCAGACATTAGGTCTTCCAGCAGCCACTCTCTTGACCCAGGTCAGCATTACCTCCTTCAGGCACTTGATGTATGTCTCCGTGTTGAGACTGAGGCCCCGTAGGAAGATGAACGGAGGCATAACGTCGCCATTACTAGTGATCACTCCAAACACCATGATGTTGACGATATATCTTTCAATTTTTCTGAAGCCTCTGCAGTCTCCCCATATTTATTCCGGCGAATAACAGAGGTCAATTTTTTTTTTTTTTTTTTAAATCTTTAGTTATTTTTCTTCACATATGATCTTATGTTTGTAAAGTGATATCATAATCCCCTCTTTCTAGTCTTTATGTAACATTTTCTCCTCCAAGTATTAAAAATGACCTGATGAACCACAGAAGTGAGATATTCACTATCAAAGGCAAAGATTTCAATTGTAATTCCACCCTCCCCCAGTGTTTTATTCATGTCGAATCCTTTTCTTTCACTCAAGCCTTCCATAGCTGAAATTTCCATCTTATTTCCCAGATGCAGTTATTGATCCGAATTGTCGTTTGAGGAGATTGTATATCTGATGGGAGTTGGCAGATATTTGTTTTTCTTCCATGAACCGTGTCGCTGCAAGACATAGCCAATCATGGCTTTCAACAATTTCCTATCTTTTGTAGCTCTTAGAAAAAAAAATGTTATCTCCCCTAATCCTTCTTCTGTCAACCATTTACATAAATAGGTTAGGTAGATAATTCGATGCTTTCCTCTGTCCATCTTGTCTTCATTACGTTCTGTGAGTATCTAATTTTCTGTCTCTACTTTTCATATGCTACAGAAATTTCAACAGTCTCTTTCTGATTCAATTTGTATGAATCATTTTTGTTTCAATTTTCCCTAAAACTTGGTCGTTACTCATATGTTTAGTCCATGGTATTCTCAGCATCCTTCTTGGCAGCCAGTTGTTTCAAGATTCTTCTTCGTCTGTGAGGACATTGTCTAGAATTCATATATGACAATCGATATTTACATAACAGTCCAATCCTCTTATCTTTGTTTCTACAGAATTTTTTCCTGTTTCTCAATACTTTGATTTCGCTACAGGGACTTGATCATATTTCTTACCAAGTAAATCCGCTATCAGATTCTGATATTTCACATGTCTCTTTGAATCTCAGACTTGAATAGATTTTTTTTTAAGAGAGAGAGAGAAGAAAGAGTTTTATCTTTTTATGATCTTGCTAGATTTCTATTCCTTAGGCAGTTTTTTTTTTCTTTAGCCCCTGATTATCTTCGTCGAACCAATCACGATATGAGTTTTTTTTTTTAGAATGACTAAGAACATCAGTGCAGGTAGAGAAGTTGTAATCTTTGGCCACGTTTTACTCTCCGATCCCGAGTACCATAACACATTAGGGTAATTGGTTATAGGTCAAGATAGCTTGACAGCGCCCATCCTTCTTCAGTCAGGTTTTAACATTCTCCTTTACTATTCCAAACAAGTCTAGAATGCCAAGTCTGGCTTGTTATTGAGCCCATAGCTAGGGGAAGAAATTATGAATCCGTGTTATTTTAGCCCACAGCTACAGGAAGAAATTATATATCCATACTTTTCTCAAGCTTATTTGTACAAAAGTTAACTTGTACTGGATTTGAAGGCACCCCGATAGGACTAAATCTGCTTCTTTCGGCGTACACCTACTGACGAACTTTAGTTAAAATATTTTAACATTTGGCTAGAAAAAAAAAACAGTCCACGTCGCAAATACGCAAGATAAAACCTCCCTGCTGCCGACTTCTGTATTTAATAATGCGACTACAAAACGAAGTAAGATCGATTAAATAAAGTTTTCTTTGAACCGTCGATGCATCAGAGAAGCCTTTTGTAAACAGTTTATGTTTAAAATGAATATAGGCCGAATTCTTTACATATCTGAAGTGACCTGAATCCATTTTTTCATTAAACATATTCAGCATTTACCCAGCCGACATAAAGTCTTACACCAACAACTCGAGCATTAAAATCGTCCTTGTGAATGAATGATTTTATCCTCTTTTGGGGACAAACGTTAAACAGTTTCCGCGGCATGCACAGAAAGGGTTTGGATCAACACTAAAAAATTTTATCAGTTTCTTAATCTGTTTGGATTTCGTGAGCTCGAAAAAAATACTACCGGTAAAATCAGCAAAATAAAAATAATAACGGTAAAATCCACAAAATAAAAATAACGGTAAAATCAGCAAAATAGAAATAATACCGGTAAAATCAGCAAAATAATAAAAAAAATACTAGTAAAATCAGCAAAATAAAAATAATACCAGTGAAATCAGCAAAATCTTTACGGGCGAAAATGACACTCTATAGAGTCCGGTGTCCTTCATATCGAACATAAATCTAAGTCGCCTTAATAATATTATTTTTCTAGCCCACGAAATATGGACCGATTGAGAAAGAAACTGATTTTTTAAAGATCACGAACTAAATATTACTACTACCACCAATTGTAAAGTGACCATTTTTCTCGATGTAACCTTAGCCTTGAATAATGGTTATTATAAACAAAACACAAAGTTTCTATATAACAAGAGATACGTTAAAGAAAGAATCAAATCACCACTGCAAAATTCTAGATAATTTCCATAAATCTGTTCAAGTTAGATTATCCAGCAAAAGGAAATATTTGATAATTCTAAAATCAAATATATAAAGGCTTTAGAACTAAGCAATCATAAAGTAAATTTCGAGTATTTAGAAATAAACAAAGATGGTAAAAAATAAGCAGAAACACCGTAAACGCAACATTTTATAATTTAATCCACTTCTTAACCGTAATGTCCAAACTAATATCGGAAGAATTTTTCTAAATTTAATTTATAAATTCTTTAAAGATTTTAACCATTCATCAACGCTAGAAAAGATTTTTGACAAAAATAATGTTATAGACGCCTTAATAACATAGACACGTCCATTTACCAGCATAACAACATTATATTAAATCCATCTTGCATTATAACAGCATTATATCAAACAAATATATTTCCAACAAAGACAGTGTAAATTCTCCTAAAAATAAATGCATCTGCCGAAAAAAATTGATCTGTCCCTTGAACAGTCAATGTATGACTGAAAATATTGTATACCGAGCAAGTATACATTCCGGTAACGACATTACTTTTATTTTGGTTCCACTGAAACTCCTAGGTTATTTCGCTTTTACCATCATCGAATAGCCGTAATTTAAAATGCAAAACAGTACTACTTTTTTCAAATGTTTCGCTATCAATGAAGTGGGAAATTAAATCTAAAACTAAAGCATATAACGGTAAAGTAAATAAATGTAACTGACGTCTTGTTGAAAAATTGGTTATCCTAAAACACTTAAATAACACTAACTTCTTAGAAAATCTCTCTTATATCCGGGTTTCTCTTATATCCGGGTCTCTTGTATCCGGGTTACACTGTATATATATATATATATATATATATATATATATATATATGTATGTATTATAAATTAACTGATTTAAAATATGGTTTTCTCGCCACACAGCAACAACCATGCCCCAAAAATGGAAGCTAAAAACTTTAAATTTAATTTTGTAATTAAATTAAAAACGTTAGTGCCATTTCATCCTCAAGCGAATCTTGGAGCAACTTATTTGTTTAAAATTTACTGAGTTTTAACTGCAAGGGAAATTCATAAGTTACGGTTACCAAGGATACAGAGAAATCCAACCATCCAGACAAAGGGGGGTAATTCTTGCAGTATCAGTTATTTCTTACGTTCGAAATAGGGTTTAGGTACGGGTGAGGATGTATTTCTCAACGAACTCCGACATCCGTTAAAGTCATGTCGTCTGTTTTTTTGGGTTTTTTTTTATTTTTTTTATTATTAACGGCAAAAATTCCTACGGCATTTTTTCTATTTGTATACTTAAAGATTTATTTTTTGTGGGGGATGTTCAGGCTAGAATACATTTTATCTGACCACCATTTTAAAATATTCTTCCCTTCAATCCCTAATAGACTATATTTCTTTTTAAAACAAGTAAATGTAATAGAATTACTTCCAGTATATAACATTATTTTTCCATATCAAATATAAGTATGTATATTAACAGGTCACGTTTTGTTTTCTGACAATGACGGCAAAAAATAGCTATTTCATTTCTCTGATTCCGTAAATTTTTAAAAACCCCACCCCACCCGCCAAAACACACACACACACACACACACACACATGTATATATATATATATATATATATATATATATATATATATATATATATATTCATTTAAATACACACAATAGCTTACTAAACTGTTATGCTCACCTTAATCATGTCCTCTGTAATGATTTTGGAAAATTCACACAGATGCTGATTTTCAATACCTAGAATTAATAAAATTATTTTGTCAATAATGCATGCATTAATTACAAATCCCCTGAATGGTATTAAAGTATTTCTGTCATAGAGTGATGCATAATGTATTTTTTTGTATTAAAACCATTTACATTATATGCGTAAAAGGCATTTATGAATATGTATACAATGCATACTCAGAATAAAATCAATGAAAATGAATTTAAATTATCGATAAAATAACCCAAGTCTCAGTGATGCTTTAATTCGAAATAATTGCAAATCCCATTCTTCCTTATATTCAATGCATTTTTATTGTCACTTCAAGACTTTGGAAAAATAATCGTTTCCTTGGAACGAGCCAAAAAGCCACTTGCCATACTCTGTCTTTACAAGAGTTAGATATGAGACCAAAAATTGTGTATGTCTGACACATCTCGTCTAGAGGTGCCAAGTCTCCTCCTTCCCGCCTTGGAATCTCGTTCACGCCGTCTTAGAGGTGATTAGATTCCATCCTACCACTTATTTCCCAGGAATGTAACCTCGCAACTCTATTCTTATGTTGCTATATCCATGGCAAATGTTCTGACGAGCTCCATACTCGAGTTCCACTAGTCCAGACCTTTACACATGAGACCCGGCAAGAGATGTACACAGGGACGAACCACCCTCAATGCATTCGTAATCCATTCATAAGGAGGAAGTTCCATTCGGACAGCCTCTTCCCAAAAGCTACTACTTTGTAGAACAAATTGTGTAGTGGATGCTTCTCCGACCATTACAGTCTTAACCTCTTCTAATCTGGGGTCAACTATTAACTGTCTATATATCCTCCTAATCTACAATTTATCTGACCTTTAAACAGCTTCATTCAGCAACAGGCTACCTTGCGTGGCTTTTGAGGCTTGTAATGACCTAATCAGTAGCGTACAATGTCTCTACACATATGAGGAAATTGTTCCGCCTTCACTGCTATACAGAAGGATAGATATTCCTTACTATATGTAAAATTAGATATTGCATAGCAGTTCTTCACTTACCTTTATTTCTGGTAATCTTCTTCTTCTTCTTCTTCTTCTTCTTCTTCTTCTTCTTCTTCTTCTGCGTCCCTTCGGAATATGAGTGATTATAGCACTCCACCTTTAGTTTCTTTGAGCAATGTTTATCCACTGTCGGCTTGCTAAACCAGCCACAGCTTCACCAGTGCCCCGTTGACCAGAATTACCTGTTTTCACATCCCACGACGCGGAAAGCGGGAGGCAGACCAAGAAGACAAAAAAGAAAACACTCTCAAAACCCACGAGATATCTCTCCCCCAGGCCACTCGCCTTGCCACTGACAGATGACTGTGTCTCCCCGTGATGCCTAACAGCACAAGCGGAAAGAAAAACTAAACTAAACTATAGATCCCCATAACCTCCTATTCCTTGCAGCTCTTAATATTTTTATCTCCTTGCTAAGGCTTTCGCCCATCCGCTTCCGCCATTCATTCACAGAAGCTTGTCAGGTTGGTCGCTTGCCATCTCCTCTTTTTTCTCCTATTTTCAATATGCTGTATCAGGGTTAAGGAAGGAGGGCTTGGAAAATCTGACACTCACAGGACAGATTGATGGAAAGAGGGACTTAGAAAACCGGCGCATAGCATAATTGATAAGCTTGAGTAAATGGATTGTTTGGTAGAAATAGCAAAAATGACAAAATTTATTAAGAGCTAAAATAGACAGGAAGATGTGGAGGAGCATGATCACTTACACCTTGAAGGGAAATGGCACTTGACGAATAAGAATGTGGATGAACATACTTTTGATACTGCAGCTAACGTCTATAAGTTTCTTGCAACATGGAACTTTTTTTCAGAAATCCCTGAAGAGTTTAATTTCACACTTAACAAGATAGGATGGAGTTCTTTTCTATAGTGTTCCGTAAAGTCAAACTATCTTCGTTTCTCACTGTCGTAAAAAAAAGTCGTTTATTTGATAATTTAAGTATACTTGCTATACAAATAGCACGAAAAAGCAAAAGGAAAAAATGGCGATCTCGTGTTATCTGGCGGGTTTCGTACGTTTCGTCGTAGCCCATTTGGCTTTGATGATTCGGCGTGGCTTATTCGGCGTCAGAAAAATAATTGGACTATTCAGCACAGACATTTAGACGTCAGACTGTTTCGACGTCACTGTCTTTGACCGGAGCACCCCACTCCGTCACACACATACACAAAAAGGATAAAAGCATTGAAAACACCTAACTTTTAATATGACTTTTAAAATGACTTTTTAATCATTTAGGGAATTAAGGATCCTATTAAAACACTAATGGAATAATGTAAACTTAAATTTAAAATATTTTATTTAAAAAAAAATTGAAAGAAACTTAGTAAAGCTAATTAAACTTATACATTATTCTTCATTTCGTAATTATGAGCAACACCCTTTTCGAATTCAATAGGATCTAATGATTCAACTTCCATGTAGACTTTTTTGATTCGTTCGTCAATATCTCTATATTTGCTTCCATATTGGAATAAAAGGGCTTTGATGACTGAAACATATGAAGTTGCTCTGAAGGAAATATTATATAGAAATACGTCCAACTACTCTTTTTCTTAAGTTGGACTATTCGAGCATATAACGACGAAATGTCTGTCTATATTTCCGAGGTATTATGTACAAAGACGCATAGCACAGTGGATAAAGGTGTTAGTCAAATCCAATGACAGGACCACAGAGTGTGACTTCAATACCCGGTTAAAGCAGTGGAGAATTAACTGGAGATGACTGATAACTGACATCCATTAAAACATGGCACGTAGAACTAGAACAGTCTACCCCAGTGAGCGAAATAAAGGGTTCAGTTCGACAATTCAACCACCTGAAGATGGCCGGAGCGTACAACGGCCGAAACGTTGTAAAAAATATGGCGACAAAGATGAGGACATTAAATGTAAATAGGGAACGACGAAGTAGTAATTTGACTAATAAAAGAGAGAGAACAAATTTGTCTGTAACGACGAAGTAGTAATCTGACGCCAAATCGTCCCTCAGTCGAAAAATTCCTAAGTCGAATCGGCTACGCCAAACTAGCGACGCCAGATGGGCTACGCCAGAACGTCCCATTCTCTTATCTGGCATGTTGTCCGGAATATGCTGATATCCACGATCATGACACAGTGACCTTTAGCAAATAGCTGGTTATTATCAAGTGTTTACGACAACCTTTCAGCCAGGAATCGATTTTGTTGAAAAAGTTCATTCTTTTAATTAATCAGATCTTATCATTTTTCCATAAAACTTGTTTTTCCCTTTTCAATTACGTTGGAACAAAAAAACACTTAATAAAATCTGTATGTTTGAACAATAGACATAATGGCTATCTCCTGTTTACATCAGGGATATATGACACCTTAGTAAAAAAAAAAGAAAAAAGCAAACTATTAAACATGTATAAAAGTTAATGTTATAGTCATAATTTTGTTCTGATAAAGGAAAGCCGAAAAAATGTAGAAATTCT
This sequence comes from Acanthosepion pharaonis, assembly GCA_903632075.3. Taxonomy (NCBI): domain Eukaryota; kingdom Metazoa; phylum Mollusca; class Cephalopoda; order Sepiida; family Sepiidae; genus Acanthosepion; species Acanthosepion pharaonis. The sequence continues at coordinate 1,279,531 of CAHIKZ030005219.1, forward strand.
TATATAAATATTATTCCTATATTTTAAGCAAAAGTTGCGATATTTGCGTTCCAAAATGCATTTTTAGAGTCACTAAAAGAAGTATTTTTTAATCGGATTTACCCCAAGCAAGACAGTAAAGTCACTAAGACACAATAGATTACTGCGTGTGAAAGAATTAGAATGCATATATATATATATATATATATATATATATATATATATATATATATATATATATATATATATAAAAGGCAGGATGTGTGTGTGTGTGCGTGTGTGTAACGAATGCATGGCCGCAATTTCCGACGGATTTGCACCAGAATTTACATACACATGCTCCAAGTTAGCGGGAAGGCCAAGGCCCACTTTGCATTTCCCAACTCCCATCGGTAGTGGAAATAATCCGATTTTTTCATGCTTCTACGGCACTTTTCATGTAGTTTGCAGCCATTTTGTACTAGCCAGAGTGAGAGCCTATAGCTGGCTGCCACGAATAGGCAGGAAGATTCTATTGGCCAGCGTGAGAGCCAACAGCTGACTGACACGAATGTTAGCTAACATGCTAGCATGCAAAAAAATTCGATAGCTACATTCGGCACAAGTGGAAAAAATTTAAATCTGCATGGCACTTTACCTCAATTGGTTCATTCGCTTGCTTAAACTCGACGTTGATTCTGATTCCGCAGAACTAGTTTGGGTGTGAAAAATATTTGTTGTTAATATTCTTTTTTCATTCGGTTTTTCCAGTTACCAGTCCTTTTTTAAAGCTATCGTTTTGTATTCATTTTGTTTAGTTCTTTTTTCGTAACAGATTTAATGTTTAGTATAGAGCTTAGAAAAAAATCGCAGTGTGAGATAGGCAAGAAGTAAGGCGTGTAGCAACACCAGCACGACAAAGGACACTCCTTTAAAGGCAAGGAAGGGCAAAGATATTTTAAATCAAGTGATAGCGATTGTTGTATGTGTCGTACGATTTTTGAATCAAGTACGGGCAATGCCGGGACATGCTACTAGTATATTACTAAGGAGAGAGAACAATAGAAGTGTAATAAGGAAGACAGTATATAACGATTGATATTGTTGCGGGCCCGGTAGGGTGCAGTGCTGGTTTATTACAAAGTGGCCTTGTGCCAGACACCACACTAAACTACCGAGTCCACAAGCAATGTAAAAAAAATAAAATAAAATGCGTGAATGAACAGTGAGAGGAAAGGGGTCAATCAACGAGTGCATAAATTAATAAACATCAAAGAGATAGCCGAAATAAAATGACAAAGACATCTGTTTTGTAAAACATGTGTAACTTTAATTAGATGGAAACAAGTAACTTATCTCGTGGTACGAGATTAATGAAAAATGTCCCGCGCCAAAATAGAAAGCAAGATGGCTAAGGCGGGAAAAAGAGTTTTATAAGGTTCTGGAAAAAGGGAACTCGTTAGACACGAGGTGTATGTGCGCACAGACAGAAAGGAGTACTCACTGTGGATTTTTTTTTTTTTTGGCGTTGTAAGTGTGTGTGGTATTTTGTGTTCAGGTTCATAGTTAGAAAGAATGTTCGGTCGTCTCAGAGTTTTTGGTGAGGCATTGAATTGGCTGCTGGAAATTTTACAGGATTGCTGTGGGCATCTAGCCAGGAGAAACGAAGAATGTTTGAAGCGAGTTTCATGGTCTTGTGGAGTTGTTTACGGCGAGCCCAGAGAGACGAAAAATGTTTGTTCGTAAGTAAGAATATCCCTGTCTGTATTTACTGTTTCACTGACGAGGGGTAAGTGTAAGTCACCTGTTGAACACGAAGTTTTGCTCACGACTGTGTCGTGTGTCTCGAACATTTTCTAGCAGAAAACGGAGAAGGTCTGACCTGCGGATAGCAAGTTGTTCGTCAGTAGGATATCCCTGTCTGTATTTACTGGTTCACTGACGAGGGATAAAAATAAGCCATTAGTTGAATACGAAGTTTTGCTCACGACTGTGTCGTGTGTCTCTAACGTCTTCTGGTCGAAAAAGGAGAAGGTCTGACCTGCGGGCAGCTTCAAGACGAGAAGAAGTCTTGGTAAAGTGTGAGGTCGCCATTGTTGAAATAAGATATTCCGGCCCGCATATGGGTTCAGGGCACGGAATAAATGAGTTGCCCGTCTAGTCAAGTCGAAAGTCGGAAGGCAACTGGTTTGCAAACGCTGGCCGTTTTAGACGCCGCGAAACGCGCGGGAAAAAATTCAAAATCTGTTAGTCTGAGTTCATCAGTAGGAGCTAGCGAAGGTTACTGCTATGTCTAGCTGTGAGAGGAAGGAAAGGGTGCAAACCGCGCGCACACACGCACGAGTGTGAAAGGAAGGGAGGAAACTCGCGCGCGCGTAAAATATAGATGGAATTAATGTGTTAATTCCATAATATTGCAATTAAACTTTTGAAACCTACAGTTAATTGGAAAGCATGGAACCAGAAGAGTTTTCCACAGGAGAGAAGTGCCAGAAAGGAAACTTTTAGTATAGAACTTACGGTTATATTTAGCCAATTTATATGTAAATTAACGAGACCTTGTTGCCAATCTACTTAAATTTATAAAGTCTATGTAAGATAGCGAATTTCATTATTTATTTGTAATATTTGCAAAATGTGGCCCAAGGCCAAAAAAGAGGAATGAGGAAAAAGACGGTTTTCCTCTGTCTTAAAGTTAAATTTAGATAGCCATAAACGCTAACACAAACATGTAATAATATTCCTTACAAAAAGAAAACAACACATTCTTACTTACCTACATTTTTTCATGTAGTATAATACGTCAGAATCTCCATGTCCTAACTAGTCTTCATATGTACAATTCATTATCATGTAATTTTATTTTTTGTATTTACTCAACCGTTCACGTGGACAGGTTGTGATACAAGGTCGGTTTAATGGTGGGGAGCCCGAGCGCGTACACCCGGGCAAGGAAGAAAAATTACCCGTGCCACCTTAACCGTAGTTTGCGCTGGCTTCGGTGCAAGTACCTATCCCAATCTCTAGTGCAATGAGAAGGCACGGCCTCGGGCAGCTGTTGCTTAGGGCCGGGCACCTCTCAGTATAACTTTCCTCAGTTGCGACTCTGTTCTTTGACGGAGCCGCCCCTAAGCGCATTCTGCCCAAAAACAGAGACGCATCATGTCATGTAACATAGCAAAACAATTATCATAATAGTATCTATAGAAAAGGCACAATGATGCAACTTTACGGCGGTGGGATGAAGCCGAGACGTGAAGCCAGGTTCACTGATGTTGCTGATTCTTTTTTAGATTTTCTCAAGAATCTCTAAATATATAGCAGTGTGACGGTTACACACCTGGCCCAGGGTCGAATCCCTTGGTTACGGCGCCAACTGTGACGTCGCTCCTCCTGGTCGCTCCTCCTGGTTCCAAGCGTGCCGCTCCAACCCCTTGGTTGGATGATCACCAGCCTCGCCTTTCCCAACTCGCTTCCAATACCTGGTTACTGAAGCAACTGTACTGATCTCGGTCTGTCTACCCACGTTGTGTTTAGATCTTAGACAGACAGGACCAGCAGGGATTGGGGCCGATACAAGTTGAGTCCGACGGGGTGGCAAAACACAAGTAAAAAAAAAAAAAACTCACGAAACAAAAAAATTACTGATAAAAAAAGGGTGACAACCTTTTATATCTAATGTCCGTTACATAAAGAAAAATTGTTCTTATTTCCCGACCCACTCTGTGGACTATGGCACAAGCTTCTATCACACAACCTAAAGATTTCGAATTGCCTACTCTTTAGAATTGTGTATGTCGGGTGTGGTTTAGTTCGACACTGGGGCTAATTTCTATCGATCATTTGCAGTTGATTCCTCTCTTCGACTTGAGTTGTATTTCTTCTTCTTCGTCGACTTAGATAGAACTTCTCTTGTCTTCGACTTGGGCTGGATCTTCTCTGCGGCTTTCGAGTAATCTTCTTCTTCGTCTACTTGGGCTGGAAGTTCTCTTGTCTTCGACTTGGGTGGAAAGGATTTCTTGTTTCGACTTGGGTGGAAGGATTTCTTGCCGCAACTCAGCCGCTACTCTCTGTCGTCCGAGGTGATCTCTTCTCGCTGCCGTCGGGGCTGAACTCTGCCGTAACTCTGCCACAACTCTCGGCGTCCTTCGAGCAATCTCCTTCTTCGTCTGCTTGGGCTGGAAGTTCTCTTGTCTTCGACTTGGGTGGAAGGATTTCTTGTCTGAGGATTCTCTTGCCCGCAAAGGGGCGAGTGAATCGGGCCTGATGCCCGCGTTCAGGCTCTATCCTGCCCGCGGTCCAGCTGCAACTCAGCCGCTACTCTCAACTCAGCTGATTTCTGTCGACTGGGGTCCTGCTTTTATTGACGCCGCAACAAACCGGGGTGGGTCTGTTGGCGTCAGGGGTTCTCGATAATTCCAATAGCCGCATTAATTCTGTTTCCCCATTATCGCTATTGTTTTCACCCCTACCTCCTCACAGTGCCCTTGGTGGGGAGGCGCACACCCATCTTTCCCGGTCCCTCGTATGTCAGGTGACCGCTCTCGACCAATGATTCCTGATCGAGCACTTCTTTCTCTTCTTTTCCGCAGATCACGTGACCGTTTCCGACCAATGGTTCTTGATCGAGCATCCTTTCTCTTCTTTCCGCATATCACGTGACCGCTTTCGGCTAATGAGATTGTGGTTGGGCGTGGTTTACATCGTTCTTGTTTTAATAAAAACAAAATCTAATTTTGCCCTTTTTTGCACGTACGAAAAATGACAATCTTGGCTTTTTCTCACCTGGGCTCTGTCAAAACAGCCTGCCGCTAATTAGATGTGACTTCAGGGAAGAATATTGGCGCTATCTGTGAACTGAGACAATCGTTTTTTCACCTCTTGTTTTTGTCAGACCCGACAGTCAGAAAATCTTAATTATCTACATTGAAAATGTCCCCACTTTTGTTATCATGGGTTTCCAATTCTTAATAGGTCAGAATCTGTATATAGTTCCACCGGTCCTCCCCTCAACCCAAAAGACACTTTTCTCCGATTAAAAAATTTCGTTTCTATTGTTCTAATATTTCCCTTTCTTCAGATTAAGATTTCGTTCCCATTGTTCTAAAATTTCCCTTTACTCCAAATTGATAATGAGTCTTTCTACGCAAGAGTCGGTCATGCGCTTCGACCGACATTCTTATCAAAATGACTTTCCCTTCTAAATAATATTTCTTTTCATTGTCTCTCGAAAATCGGCCAAGATGTTGACCTAAATACCTTTCTGATACGTGTTTTTTTTAATGACCGCTTTTTGCATTTCTTGACCTCTCTTTCCTTCTTTCTATCTTCCCTTCTTTTCCTTTTTCTTCTTTCCTCTTCTCCCCTTAGGATCGTCTAAGTACAATCTTAGTGAATTATTTTCAACTCAATTATTTTCCGTTTAAAAAAAAATCAACAACCTGTTTAGTAAAACCGTAAAAAAAAATTAAATCATATTTCTATGAATATTTCTAATAATGCAAGGTGCCACAATCCTCCCTAACCGATTTGTCATTTACCCGTAAATGACACCTAAACCCAATTACATCATTTAACATGCACCATGCATTTGTCTCATGCAATTCTATTCTACTTTCTAACATGCAAGGGTAATGTTCTTTCCATTTTCTTTTGTTCTACATGCAATGAAATGTTCTTTTCACTTTCTTTTTGTTCTACATGCAATGAAATGTTCTTTTCATTTTCTTTTGTTCTACAGGCAATGTAATGTTCTTTTTCATTTTCTTCTGTGCAATGAAATGTTCTTTTCATGCAATGAAATGTTCTTTTCATTTTCTTCTGTTCTACATGCAATGTTCTACAAATGTTCTTTTCATTTTCTTTTGTTCTACATGCAATGAAATGTTCTTTTCATTTTCTTTTTGTTCTACATGCAATGTAATGTTCTTTTCATTTTCTTCTGTTCTACATGCAATGAAATGTTCTTTTCATTTTCTTTTTTTTGTTCTACATGCAAGGTAATGTGTGCGTGTGTGTTTGTAGGTGCAGATGTGTTCACTAGGGTTTGTTCTTCTTGGTCAATGTTTTCCTCTCTGCCGTGGGAGGTTTTTCCGCCGCACGTGGTGGTCTCACGCCAGCCACCTCCATTGGTCTTTCAGCAATTTCTTCGCCAGTCCTGTCTGAGTAAGGAACACCGCTCGGCATCTCCCTCTCGAGTTGCTGCATGCTCACTAGACTGTCGTTCCTTAATCTTCTCTTACTCTTAATCTTCCATATTATTACACCCCCGATGGCTATAACTAGGAATGTACCCATCACTATTGACCAACTTATCGCGATCTGCTCATCGTCTTCCCACGCTACACCTTCGTCTCCCAACGCACTTAACTTACCCCTTAAGTGATCCATATCGATCTTTTCTATTGGCTTCATTAATACTGGCATCTTATTTAAGGTGACATGAGAGAATCTCTTCACTATCGGCTCCCATAATTCTGTACAATTGACTAAGCCTCTACCAATCATCTCTATGAGTGAATCTTTTCTTCATATCTCTCTTCCATCTGGTAATAGGGGGCAAGGAGATGGACACCCCAACCGCCGAACATCCCATGGGTAGCGTCACCAGGGATAACGGTGGCCTTATTCTTAATGTCCTTGTGGACTCTCCCCCACATACCCTAGACAGGCTGATATGTTTCTGTGTGGCTACTGCCCACACCCCGTCTGAAACACTGATAGCTTGTGGTAATGCCGAGTTTGTTAATACCTCTACTTGGCAGATTCTTTTGATTCCTTCCCCTTCCTTCAAACAATTCTAATATGCACATTCTGCGGTTACCAGTTTTATAGATAGGGCTTAACGAGGTACAGGTCCCTGGGGTATCATCTCTACACCTTCTAGCTTCTTCAGCTGATAGTAACATGAATTTCGTTCTCCCCGAATTTAATGCTATGTAGTCTGCTTCCACCTTGTACCTTGCTATCATTCCTGAAAGGTAACAAATTCTTTTGTTGTTATTCTTCACAACCACTTAGTCTCGCTCGACTCATCACTCAATCATTTCATAACTTTTTTTTTTTTTTCTAAGTTCGGCTCTTCCCTCCTCTAACTAACCTCTAGCAGACAGAATGGTCTGGTCAGGTGTGCGTGGCGCCCACTCTAAAGGTCGTACTTCATGACACCACTGGTGATCAATCAACAATGCCAATGATCTTCTTCCGTCCCTTGTGAGGTGCAGCCCGCGACTCCATCCCCTCCACTCACATCTACCATAGTCAGCCAATAGGATTTTGGATGAGCCAGTGTCGTTATCTGTCGACACTAAATGCTTCTATTCTGCACAGCCCTTTTTGTTCTACTGAGATTTGGGGTTCTTCTCCTCCCTGATCTCATCTTCTGAGGCGATTCCTGTTCAACCTCTGCCCTTCTTTCTGTATTTAACTCCCGTCCAGGAGGTTTTTGTCCTCTTCTTCATCCCCTGATTCTTCTTTCTGTTTAGAGTCTTCGCCTTGAATGTCTTCAATACCTCTCGACTCTATGTCTAAACTTCTCCTGTTCCTTATCCTTTCCTTAAGCTGGGAAAGGGGTATTCGATCCTCCTCCTCCCACTCGCTGGGCCCTTCGTCCTGTTCAGGGTGCTCTTTTTAGAGCCTTCGACTGCTTGATTGGACCTCTTCGTCTTTTCTTCCTTTTCTTCGGACATGGGGTGTGATGGCGATCTCACGGGGTCTTCTCTGCACTGACTCAGTCGACGACTGAACATCGCTAATCCCCGTTGAGGGTTCCAACTCTGTCACTCGGGCTGCTTCGTTTATCTGGTCAAGTCGACCTATCTCCTCATCTTCTTCGGAGTCTCCCTCCGTCTCCATTTCTTCCGGTTCAACCAGAGTTACCTTCCTTTTTCTTTTTTGTCTTCTTAGGCCTCGGCTCGCTCATTTCCAGGTTAGCTATTTCAGCCTTCTTCAGATCATTGGCATGAACCCTCCTCGCTCGTCCTGCCACTTGATCCCATATTACATATGATACTGGGCCCGTCTGCTCCACTATCCGGTAGTACGGTTCCCATCTCTGGTCCAGTTTTCCTTCTCTCTGGTGGATTTTATAGTAGTCAGGGTCTCCAACCTTCGATTCTATCACCTTTCTTTCAGCATTCACCCTCTCATTTCTTTTCTTCTGGGCCCTCTTTATTCTTCTTCTGGCCTGTACGAATATCTTATGTTGCTGTTCCAGCAATAGTTGATGATGATCTTCTCCCATATACCTTCTTCGGGGCTTCAGTAGGTTATCTACAGGCAGGACCACGTCTCTGCCAAACAACAAAAAAAATAAGGAGAAAATCTGGAGGTTTCGTTTATCGTAAACCTCACGGCCGCCAGAGCCTGCTTCAAATACAAGTCCCAATTTCAATGTTTTCTCTGACCAACTTGGCCAATACATCTCCCAGGTTCTATGAAACCTTTCCACTTTAGCATTTCCTAGGGGTGATATGGGATGTTTTATGTGCTCTACATTCAAACCTGTCAAAACTTCTCTCATGATGCTGTTCACATTCTCCGTGCCATTATCTGTTACCAATTGCACAGGGGCACCATACCTAGGGAAGATTTCACTTATTATCAACCCGGCCACAGTTCTGGCCTTCTTGTCTGGTACTGCAAATGCTTCAGGCCAATTTGTTAGCCAATCGACAAAACTCACTATATAGTTGTTTCCTTGTGCAGTTTCCCCATATGGTCCTGATACATCCATACTCACTTTCTCGAAGGGAAGTTTGGTACGTCTGTTTCCTCCAAGGGTGCCATTCCTGCCTTCTGCTCTGCGACTGGCACACTACACAACTTCGAACATAGTTAGTGACTTCTCCGTACAGTTTGGGCCAATAGTACTTTCTTCCTATGAGATCACATGTCCTATCAATTCCCATGTGACCCAACCTTTCGTGGCACTGTTCCAATATCTCTGGTCTTAAACTTTTGGGTACATACAACTTGGGTTTGACTTCTTCATCCCTTCCTGAGAGATAATACAGCCTTTCCTCTATTATGGCATACTTGGTGGTCTCTCCTGCCTTTACCTTCTCTCTCAGAGCAGCTATTTCACTGTTTGCTTGCTCCTTCTCAATTCCTTCTGTCCAGTAGGGATCGGTTATTATCTGGGCGTCCCCTTCTTCGTCCGATTCTAACATAGGGCGATCTTTTAGCTTATTAGAGTTAATTACTCCTATTCTATAGGTTTTATCATCTACTCCCTGTTCTACCCTTACAGATCTTTCTTCCAGTTGTTTCGGTATTCTTGAGAGTAAATCTGCGCACGTGTTTTCCTTTCCTGCCAAATACTCTATCTTACAGTGGTATCCACTTAACTTAAGTGCCCACTGTTGAATTTTCTTATTATTTGTCCACTCTGCCTGCAATAGGTACTGCAGAGGCTTGTGGTCTGTCTTTATAGTGAAGACCGCACCGTTTAAATAGTAGTCCAGTTTTTGGAGAGCATACATGATAGCATATGCTTCTCTCTCTATTACTGGCCACCTCTGTTGTGTCTCTGAGAGCTTATGGGAGAGGAAGTATATCGGTACTTCCTCTGGTATGCCTGGCACTGGTCCTTCCTTATCAGGACACGGCTGGGTAAGTACTGCTCCTACACACTGCTCACTGGCATCCGTGTATAATATCATGGGCTTTCTGAGGTCTGGGTACGTCAGCAGTGGGACGGTTGTCAACTGTTCCTTTAGCGAATCAAATGCTCGTTGACAGTCCTCTGTCCACTTGAACCTAGCGTATTTCTTCGTCAGGGCCACTAGCGGTATGGCAATTCTTGAAAATGCCGGGACGAAGCGCCGGTAGTAGCCTATAGCTCCTATAAAACCTCTTACCTGCCTCACTGTCTTAGGCTCTGGCATTTCCTTATGACCTTTACCTTATCCATGTCGGGTTTAATACCGTCTCCGTTTATGACGAAGCCTAAATACCTAGTTTCTTCCCTCAGAAACTGACACTTTGACAATTTCAATTTTAATCCGTGTTTCCTCAACCTTCCCAACACCTGTCTTAAATGAAAAAGTGTTGTTCCACTGTCTCGAAAATATCAAGATATCGTCTAAATACGCCATGGCAAAGCTCTCGTATCCTCCTAACACTATTGACATTAGCTGTTGGAAGACTCCCAGGGCATTAGCTAAACCGAATGACATCACTCTGAACTGAAACAGTCCCAGGTGACACGCGAATGCGGCCTTCTCCTTGTCAGCCTCATCCAGGGCTACTTGCCAATACCCGGACCTCAAGTCCAACGTAGAGAAGTACTTTGCCTTCCCTAATAATGCCAAAATGTCGTCTATCAATGGCAATGGCACCGCCAACGGCTTCGATATAGAATTTAGCTTTCTAAAATCTACACAGAAACGGTGGCCGCCATCTTTCTTACCTACTATTACTATTGGGAAGCTCAAGGAGAGATCGATCTTTCGATCATCCCAGCTTCAACATTTCCTCTACTGCCTCTTCTACAAGGGTCTTTTTTATGTATAGGTGTTCGGTAGGGTTTTAATTTCACAGGGGGTGGTCTCCGGTGTCGATTTTCATTTCGACTGTGTGGGTCTGACCTAGCTCCTTGTCTGACTGGGCCACCACATCTCGATTGTTCCTTAACAGACCCCCACTCTGGTTCTAAATTGATCCGGTGCTAATATATCCTCATCTAAGATTCCTTTTGTTTGCTCTACTAGCTTCCTTCGTTCCTCCTCGAATCTCACCCGATTCAGAGTTCGTAGGGGAAGCGCTCTCCCTATCTTCTCCCTCTCCTAACCTTTATAGTCTTTTGGGCCTGGTTCACCATCATTATGGGCACCAACTCGGCTGCCTCCACTACCGTTTCGCACAGGGTTACCTCGCTATCTTCTAGGCCCTTTCCTTCTACAGGGACCAACTGCAGAGGTCCTCTCCGTACCTTTTTTTCTGACATTAGCCTACCCTTTTCCCGACACTGCGGTCCTAGGAGGTAACTTTACATCTTCCTCCACCACTATGGTTATCTCTTCCTCTGGTGGGCATCCCAATGGCATTCTCTCGCCGTTCACCACCAACACAGTAGGATTAAACTCGATCTGGGCCTTCTGGCTCCGGAGCCAATCTTCTCCCAAGATTGCCTCTGTACACAGGTCGGGGTTACGTAAAAAATTTTGGGTGCTTTCACCCTCCCAATCCTCACTGGGGAGCCTCACCATCCCTTTTATCTCCAGGGGGGCTCCATCTGCTTTGCGTGATCTCTATGTCCGCTTCCCGTAACCTTCTCTTCCATTTCACCCGCCTGTATGTTTCCTCTCTCATCAATGACACAGATGCTCCTGTGTCCAAAGCTCCCTCATCTCTCTACCACCTATCTCTGCTCTACAGGATAGTTCTTTCTCTTGCGTTGTGAAGAGAACACCTGAGCTTTCCTCTTCCTGGGTCCCCACCCTTGGGTTAACCCAGCCATAGGCGCCAGTAGTAATATATCACCTTCATTTTTCTCATGAGGTGGAGTTCTGCGCCCCCCTGCACCTGGGCGATTGGCCGGACCTCTCCTGGTCTCCCATGGCCGTTTCTAAAAAATACAGTTTCTTTTCAGGTGTCCTGGCCTCCTGCAAAACCAGCACCTTCTTGTTGGACAGCTTGCCGCAAAGTGGCCCGCCCGACCACATGTCCAACATTTTGCTCTTTCCCTTTTTTTAACTGGGTTGGCCTTGTGTCTATCCTCGGGGGAACCCGTCCTCTATTCAAGCGGTTCGCCCACCCACTGGTCCAAGTTTTTATTTCTCTCCTTTTTAACTGGGCCACCCTCCCTCTTAATTCTGGGGTGGCCCGCTGGCTTTTCTTGGGCTCGGCCTTCTTTGTTAATATTGGTGGGGCACCCTTCCTCAGCCCGCAACACTTGGCCAGGTGTCCTTTCTTACCACACCTGGTGCACCTGTCACGATCGAAGTCTGGGGGCAACCCCCACTTCGTCGGACATTCCGCCGCCCTGTGGTCCTCGTACCCACAGGTCCAGCAGACCAGCCCGTATCGACCCGGCGTGGGCTTATAAAAGCCATGCCTGGTCGACCATGCCCTTCTATTGGGGTCCTCCTCCCATAATTCTGCCCGATCCACCTCTTCCTTAACCCTCTGATTCCACGGGGTTCTTCCGCCTACCCCCCTTCTTCCAGCCTCCTGACTTGGTATCTGCTTCTTCCCACCTCTTCACTTTATCCCACACCCCTGGCTCTCCCTGGCCAGCTCTATCGCTGCCGACAGTCTGAGCGGTCCTTCTTTCAATACGTCGTGACGAACACGCTCGTCGCTCAGCGCCTCTACATACAGGTCCGCCAGTTGAGCCTGCATAACCGCATTATCCCTGACCACTTCGGGGAATGCCAACGACGATAGCTTCCCCGCTCAGGCCCCTAATTCTCCCGGGGTTTCATCCCGTAGCTGTGTCAGTTTTAAAAGGGCCCTCATGGCCTCTATGGCCCGTACCTTCGTCGGCGAATTCTTTGGTCAGCAGTCTTTTTATTTCTTCCCAAGACAAGCGGGGTTGATTTTCCAAGAGCCCCTCACGAACTCAGACGCTTTTCCCTTTGTGGCATCGTATGCCAAATACAGGGTTTCTTGGTCCGAAAGCTCGTAGATGGTTCGGCTCTTCTCGAGGATTGCCAGCCAGTTTTTAAACTCCTTCCCGCTGCCATCAAATACTGGGACCCTCGGTCCACCCAACAGCTTCCTTAAATCCACTGACAACCCCCCGCCCTACTTCCTCTTCACCCCCCCACTGCTCTATCCGAATCATAGTCAGACATGTCTACAGAGAAAGACAGTCTATGCAGCAACAATCGAGGTTGGGAAATAAAATAATGTGTCCTACCTTACAGACGATTCTGTTCTTTCTTTTCCTTTTGTCCCGGGTCGTTCTGAGTTCTGTCTGAATTTTCAGCAACGGCGGTCGATCGTGGTCTTCTCAGGGTTGAAATCCCTCGGTCACTGCACCATTTGTGACGTGGTTGTCTCAGGGTTGATCCGTTGGTCACGGCACCACATGTGACGGTTACACACCTGGCCCAGGGTCGAATCCCTTGGTTACGGCGCCAACTGTGACGTCGCTCCTCCTGGTCGCTCCTCCTGGTTCCAAGCGTGCCGCTCCAACCCCTTGGTTGGATGATCACCAGCCTCGCCTTTCCCAACTCGCTTCCAATACCTGGTTACTGAAGCAACTGTACTGATCTCCGGTCTGTCTACCCACGTTGTGTTTAGATCTTAGACAGACGGGACCAGCAGGATTGGGGCCGATACAAGTTGAGTCCGACGGGGTGGCAAAACACAAGTAAAAAAAAAAAAAACTCACGAGACAAAAATTACTGATGAAAAAAAGGGTGACAACCTTTTTATATCTAATGTCCGTTACATAAAGAAAAATTGTTCTTATTTCCCGACCCACTCTGTGGACTATGGCACCAAGCTTCTATCACACAACCTAAAGATTTCGAATTGCCTACTCTTTAGAATTGTGTATGTCGGAGTGTGGTTTAGTTCGACACTGGGGCTAATTTCTATCGATCATTTGCAGTTGATTCCTCTCTTCGACTTGAGTTGTATTTCTTCTTCTTCGTCGACTTAGATAGAACTTCTCTTGTCTTCGACTTGGGCTGGATCTTCTCTGCGGCTTTCGAGTAATCTTCTTCTTCGTCTACTTGGGCTGGAAGTTCTCTTGTCTTCGACTTGGGTGGAAAGGATTTCTTGTTTCGACTTGGGTGGAAGGATTTCTTGCCGCAACTCAGCCGCTACTCTCTGTCGTCCGAGGTGATCTCTTCTCGCTGCCGTCCGGGGCTGAACTCTGCCGTAACTCTGCCACAACTCTCGGCGTCCTTCGAGCAATCTCCTTCTTCGTCTGCTTGGGCTGGAAGTTCTCTTGTCTTCGACTTGGGTGGAAGGATTTCTTGTCTGAGGATTCTCTTGCCCGCAAAGGGGCGAGTGAATCGGACCCTGATGCCCGCGTTCAGGCTCTATCCCTGCCCGCGGTCCAGCTGCAACTCAGCCGCTACTCTCAACTCAACTGATTTCTGTCGACTGGGGTCCTGCTTTTATTGACGCCGCAACAAACCGGGGTGGGTCTGTTGGCGTCAGGGGTTTCTCGATAATTCCAATAGCCGCATTAATTCTGTTTCCCCATTATCGCTATTGTTTTCACCCCTACTTCCTCACAGTGCCTTTGGTGGGGAGGCGTACACCCATCTTTCCCGGTCCCTCGTATGTCAGGTGACCGCTCTCGACCAATGATTCCTGATCGAGCACTTCTTTCTCTTCTTTTCCGCAGATCACGTGACCGTTTCCGACCAATGGTTCTTGATCGAGCATCCTTTCTCTTCTTTCCGCATATCACGTGACCGCTTTCGGCTAATGAGATTGTGGTTGGGCGTGGTTTACATCGTTCTTGTTTTAAAAAAAACAAAATCTAATTTTTCCCTTTTTGCACGTACGAAAAATGACAATCTTGGCTTTTTCTCACCTGGGCTCTGTCAAAACAGCCTGCCGCTAATTAGATGTGACTTCAGGGAAGAATATTGGCGCTATCTGTGAACTAAGACAATCGTTTTTTCACCTCTTGTTTTTGTCAGACCCGACAGTCAGAAAATCTTAATTATCTACATTGAAAATGTCCCCACTTTGTTATCATGGGTTTCCAATTCTTAATAGGTCAGAATCTGTATATAGTTCCACCGGTCACTCCCCTCAACCCAAAAGACACTTTTTCTCCGATTAAAAAAATTTCGTTTCTATTGTTCTAATATTTCCCTTTCTCCAGATTAAGATTTCGTTCCCATTGTTCTAAAATTTCCCTTTACTCCAAATTGATAATGAGTCTTTCTACGCAAGAGTCGGTCATGCGCTTCGACCGACATTCTTATCAAAATGACTTTCCCTTCTAAATAATATTTCTTTTCATTGTCTCTCGAAAATCGGCCAAGATGTTGACCTAAATACCTTTCTGATACGTGTTTTTTTTAATGACCGCTTTTTTGCATTTCTTGACCTCTTTCCCTTCTTTCTATCTTCCCTTCTTTCCTTTTTCTCTTTTCCTCTTCTCCCCTTAGGATCGTCTAAGTACAATCTTAGTGAATTATTTTCAACTCAATTATTTTCCGTTTAAAAAAAAATCAACAACCTGTTTAGTAAACCCGAAAAAAAAAATTAAATCATATTTCTATGAATATTTCTAATAATGCAAGGTGCCACAGCAGGAGCACCGTTTCTATATGTGTCTGTAATATTCTATGTATGGACGAATGGTAGACATAGATATGTAGAATAGACGCTGGAGAGTAAGATTGTCTGACACGACACTATGACACAACTTTCTTTCTAGCTGACATAGCAGTGGATTAAATATAGTCTTCCCACTTCATGTCAGCAGAGAATATAAGCCCTAGAAAGCGTAACATGTCGCTCTCCTTGAGCTGATAAAAATATGACTTTCAGTATAACTTTCGTCAGTTGCGACTCTGTTCTTTGACGGAGCCGCCCCTAACCGCATTCCCAACTCCCATCCATAGTGGAAATAATCGATTTGTTCATGCTTCTACGGCAGTTTTCATGTAGTTTGCGGCCGTTTTGTTCATTGTCGAAGGTTTTAATAAAAATAGTGTCGCACAACGGGACTAAGAGGAAATAAGTATACAATGCCGATGGAATGAAGAAATGGGTCTATCATACAAAATTTATCTAATTAATGGATTTTAATAAAAACTGTTATTTCTGCAAGAGAGACCATAATCTTTAAGGGGCTGTCATTCTCCAAAATTTCAAAAATTGCACGCCGGTTTTATTAATTTGATGGATCCCAATCATGCATTGGGTTCCATCGCATTCAGATCGACACTTTTTTTTAAAAATAAGTCCTTAAATAGTAAATACTGAAAAATATGAAAAATGCGAATAAAGAAGAAAAGTTGATAGAGATGTCATCATCTGAATTCTTAAAATAAAAATAAAATAAAATATGGCACTTTTTTAAACATGTTTTATTTTTCTAAATTCTGTATATAAAAAAAGTTCTTTGATATTTTTCAGAGATATTTTGTACCTTTCCATAATATCGATTTAACAATTTGATATTTTGAAAAGGCTTTATTTATTACTCCAAAAAGTATACCACTCTCAGATTTTGTTTCAAGAAACTTGACGCTTCTTAATAAATAAATATTCAAAAAACATATTCTCTTCAACTCTTCTTAAAATCATTTAAGTAAAACATATTGTGCATCTGTTGACGTGTTATTTTTCATTAATTACAGGGGCACTCACATGTAATCTTTTCTGGCTTACAGCATTATCACGTTGAAACACCGGTTCGCGTACAATCACCAAAGTTAAGCAAAGACGAAACTGGTCAGTAATTAGATGGGTGACCACTTGGGAATACCAGGTGCTGTAAGATTCGATGTTTAAAATCGTGTAATGCAAGGGTCGGCAACCTGCGGTCCGGATCTGGTCCGCGAAGGCATTTTGACCGGCCCGCGAGCCTGATTACCAATGACTCTTATTTTAACATGAGAGACGAGGCTTTCGAATTCGACAAAAGGCCTGCTGTTATCTTCCTCTGATCCACCCAACCGAATAACTGTTAGAGAAAACATCAGGAAGAAAACGATTTAAATATCTAGAACACGTAATGAGGAAAGATGGCTGGGAAAAATTGATACTCACGTGACAGATTGAAGACAAGCGGGACAGAAGAAAAACAACACATAACCTATCTAGCGAGGTTCTGCAAATTTATGGTAGAACAATTTTTTGTGAAAGATAACAAAAAGATAAAATTTATTAAGAGCTAAAAAAGACAGGAAATTGTGGAGAGCCATGGTTGCCAACGTCTTGAAAAGACACATCATATAATAGAAGAAGTAAATAGTACTTTGATGTCTCATGTCTGTATGTCAGTTAGTTATGTGTCATGCGTGATACACGCTTAGGCGATCATGTATCTTTCGATACATGACTGACAAGGCAGATTATTTTTTTCCCGCAGTAGGTTCCCATTTCTTTCTGTGGTAGGCTAGTTTCCCATCCAAGGCTATAGAACACGGTCTGTCCTTTGTATATATATATATATATATATATATATATATATATATATATATATATACAGGGTGTCCATAAAGTTCATGTGCACTTTATAAAAATTATAACTTTATTTGTATTTGCGATAGAAATAATTTGAAAAAAAGATTAGAAAGAAGTAAAATCTATATTTTAAAGGCTTTATCGAAATTTTATTTAAGTTTACACATGTCCTCCATCATTAGTAATACAAAGGGTAATACGATTTTGCATTTCACGGAAAACATTTGCCAACTGATTTGCAGTAATGCCTGAAATTACATTAGTTATTTTAGCTATACTTAAAACTAGCTATATTAAACTTTGTAACATTTTTTTATAGATTATTTCTATCGCAAATACAAATTAAGTTATAATTTTAAAAGTGCACACTAACTTTATGGACAACTTGCATATATATATATATATATATATATATATATATATATATATATATATATATATACAGACACAAAATACCCATAGCGGATTCATATCTTTCGCATGTGAATATAATGGATTTGAACTCGCCTCTTGCTCAATCCGAGCAGCTATCCATTACACCACCATACTTCCGTGTCTGTCTGTATGTAAATAATTAAAATAAAAATAAAATATATATATTTTTAAGAATATCTTAGCAAACATTTTCACCAAAGATATAAGTTGAAATCAAAAATGATTAAAAGTATGTGTTTCCGATATGAATGGATTGGTAAAATAATCCATTTGGAAGTATGTCGTAATTTGGCTTCAGTGTAAAAGAGAAGGCGTATGAACATAGGCCAGAGGCAATGGACGAAAGCAGTGACAAGATATTATGGAATTTCTCAGTCCAAACGGATCATGGTATTGAAGCACGAAGACCCGATCTTATTATTATAGATAAGAAAAATAGCAAGCCTCAAATTATTGACTTTGCTGTTCCATCTGATACAAGTGTGTTTTCTAAAGAAACTGAAAAGATAGAAGAAAAAAAAGTAATGTTAAACTACGTAACAGCTGCGATGATGTTAAAATCAATCGCCTCAGCTAAGAGTACAATTCGTTAATTACATTGGATATTTGCACTAAGATCAAAAGAGATATCAAATTTATAACCATTTCTTAATGCTCGAATTTTTAAAATATGTATCGGTGTAAACACATATAACGTTCCTATCTATCTTTTGATTCTATCTATCTATCTATCTATCTATCTATCTATCTATGGCAGTTTCTTAATATCCATTCTATCTATTGATTATCTAAAATTTATCAATCTATTCATTTAGGTAGTTGATAGGAGGTTGTCCCATATAAGAAAATGCCATTTTTTTTTCGAATTAAATTTGTATAATTTGGCTATAGAAGTTTTATCAGCGTAAGAATTCAGAAACGTTCCCTCTAATATCATTGTGTGACTGCAGTAACTTTTTTCTTACGATCCTATTTAATTTGTTACACCTCACCTGGCTAGGGTTTTAAGATGGTTTTAGGGCATTAATGTAACAAACATCAATCGATTATATCATTTCCCTTCTAACTTTTTCTCCAAATTAAAATCGCCAGTCAAAGAGAACGTTTTTGTGGTTGTTTACAACGAACCTGCTGTTGGCTATACCAAAAGAATATTTATCAGAGATGGTAAAACTGATGTGTTTTTTTTTTCTATTTTGAGGAAAGTCTATTTCGTTTTTAGTTGATTTTTATTGTGGTCGACAGTTTATATTGTTTTATAAATGATCTAAATTTCTAACCCAATCAAATCATTTTTTTTTGAAACCTAAAGGATGTATTTTCTTGAATCAATTTTTAATCATTGATCTAAAGAAGAAGAAGAAAAAAGACGGTTGTATATAGATGACAGTTTTAGACATTTCTGAACAAGTTGGTCGCCATGAATGACACCCACATGCTAGACACAGTTCTAAAAATAGAAAATAACTTTCCTTTCAAAATGGAATGCTTAAACATTTACAAAACATGAACAGTATTTCTCGAATCAGTTGCATGTGGCGTTTGTCTGCCTTTCCAACTGAGTTACTCATTAAACCTTGAACAGAAAAGAAGTCTGCGATCTCTAAGCAACCATTGTATACCGGATCCTGCTCTTTCCCGCCCATCTATATCCGGGGATTTAATAAACATGTCGTCTACCTTCTTTCAATCACGTTCTATATATTTTGCTTATTCACTTTCTTTTCTTTTTCTTTTCTTTCATTTCTTTTTACTTATTATTATTCGATTGTTTTCTTATGTTTTATTTACGCTTCTGAAATGTGAGTGTCGCATATTATTTACTCGGAAAATATCAGCGTGATGAGAAAGAAACTATGATGGTGGTAGTCAGAAAAAAAAACAGTTTCCGACAGATAGATAGCAACAGAAATATGAGTATTATGGGAATTTGCTAACGACAATCAACACAACGACTACTACTACTGCCATTACGACGACAGCTGCAAGCAATAACCTCCAAAGGCTTCTATTAATAAACAATAGCAACAGCAACAATAATATTAATTAAAATAAGAAAAAGCAATCACAAACAAGTAATAAAATTCTCTCTATCCTGAGACAATACAAAGCAACAATACTGTGTTGGTGCATAATTATCAGGCGTTTTTAAACAATATTTATTATGAAAAAAGAAACAACAATTCAACATTATCGACACAGATTTTTATAACCTGATAAAGAAATAATATTTTTATTAAAAATTAAAAAAAAAAAACAGCAATTTTTATTAAGAAATACCTCGCCTACAAAAACGCCTGATAATTATGCACCAAAACAATGGAAAATTAATGCTTACATGAAAAGTGTTAGTTGTCAGACATTTAAAAAAAAACATTAATTAAAACACATTCTTCTTCTTTTATATGTCATGTACCTTCAGGACTATATCCGGGGATTTAATCATGTCGTCTCTCCAACAACTTTCTGTTTATTTTTTGTCCTTTCTTTTCTTTTTCTTTTCGATTTCTTTCCATCTCTCATTGTTTTCTTATGTTTTCTTATCCACAGTTGTTTTCTTTGCTCCTTCCAAGAAAGAAATATATCCTAGAGAAAATTTAAATATTCCGACAGACCCATTTTCGTGTTACATGTCCAGAATATTTCAACGACGTCTTTTTCTGATTGATTACGACATTTACGAACAGCTGCAATACGTTTCGTTGGAGTTGTCTTTGTAGCAACAGCAACAATATTCTTAAGGAAAACGAACTATCACAAAACTTTAAAAAAATTCTTTATCTTGATCATACAAAGCAACATCCCTTCCTTGCATAATCATCCAGCGATTTTTAAACAATATTTATTTAATCATCAATTCATTACATTATCGACACAGATTTTTAACCTCATAAAGCATCCTTTATTTTTATTAAAAATTTAAAAACAACAGTTTTTTTATTAAGAATTTTTTAATTATTCAATGGAAAATTAATTCCTTCATTATCATGTCAGACATTTAAAAAAAAACATAATTAAAACCATTCCTTCTTTTTATATCATGTACCTTCAGGACGTTTGTCATTCACAACTTTCTGTTTATTGTTGAATCCCGATTTCCTTTCCATTATTGCCTTTTCTTTCCACAGTTGTTTTATCATCCTTCCAATCCTTTTATATCATCCAACATCCCTATTTTTTTACATGTCAGAATATTTCAGCCATCCCTTGATTTAAGTATATTCGTTGCATCCCTTTATTTATCATTCTTCAAGAACGAACCATCAGTCACTTTCATTTCCCTTTGTCTTTATCATCCAGCATCCCTTCCTTTATTATCCAGCAATATTTTTTTATAATCCAACATCCTATCGTTTATCATCCAGCATCCCTTCCTTTATTATTCAGCATCTTTTTCTTTATCATCCAGTATCCCTTCCTTTCTCATGGTTTTGTCATTTCAGAATCCTTTCCTTTAATTCAGTATTCTTTGTTTATCATCCAGCTTCCTTTTTATCATCCAACATCCTTTCCTTTCTCATACAGCATTTTTTTTTATTATTCAGTATTCTTTCCTTTATCATCCAACATCCCATCCTTCATCCCTTCCTTTGTCATTCAGAATCCCTTCCTTTATTATTCAGTATTCCTTTCTATTGTGATGAGATAACCCAACTTCCCCATTCACGATAATGGACGGACTGGTTGCCGATAAAGTACGACCGCAGTCAAGAGTAGGGAGAAAAAAAAGGTCTTCGTTTACTAACACCATTGCGGTTAGCTTACTCCTGACTCTGTCTCTGTATTTTGACATACCTACATCCGATTATAAAATTATTATTGAAAACCAACTTACTTTGTTTATTATATCTTGTACGAGATATAACAGCTGGCGACGAAGGATTGTGCAACGTACTTACTTGAAAATCGAAAAAAAAAAAATATATATCTGATTACGCTGAACGGATTTCGAAAGCGGAGTCACAAGTCAAAAGGAAACTTCTTGAAAAGTAAGAATTTTTACTGTTAAATTGTGATTTGAAAAATATATATTGAACCGCGACTCAAATACGAGCCGGTCTAATTATTATTCAAGTAAAAGTTACGGGTTGTAAAAACATTACGGCTGTAAATTGTCTGTTAACTGTCTAAAAAAAAAAAAAAAATTTTTTTTATTTTGCCGAATTCTAAATAAAGTCAGGATGGAGCAATTAGTCGAAATGACTAAAATGCTGTGTACAAGCTTGCAACAGCAACAACAACAGCATCAAGAGTTACAGCAACAACAACGGCACCAAGACTTACAACAACAAATATTGCAACAGCAAAAAAGTCTCGAAAAAATTCTGAAACAGGCGACTGAAGAAAGCAAAAATACTGTTTTTTCTGCCGAAGGAATAGCAAATTCATTATCCGAATTTATTTATGATCCTGATTCGGGCATTACATTTCCAGCGTACTTTAAACGTTTCGAAACTATATTTACCAAGAGATGTCAACATTGATCGGATGAGGAACGAGTGACATTATTAGTCCAGAAACTAGGGACAAACGAGAATAGGAAGTACTCAGACTTGATATTGCCCAGAAAGCCAGAAGAAGTTTCGTTTGAAGAAACTATAAGTATTCTGTCAAAAATATTTGACGAAAGGAATAGTCTGTTCCACACGCGATACAGATGCTAAACATCGTTAAAGCAGATAATGAGGATTTTTTGTGACATACGCGGGAACAGTGAACTCTGGTTGAACAATTCAAGTTAGAAGAAATAACCAAAGATGTATTCAATTGCCTAATTTTTTTTCAAGGAATAACTGATCCTAAATATAAAGAAATTAGGTCGAGAATATTAATAATGGTCGAGCAAGTCTCGAAAATAACATTACAAAGGGTGACCGAAGAATGCCAACGTCTCATAAACGTAAAAAGGGATAATACACAAATTGAGGAGAAAAGTGTTTCTAATGTTCGACACGTAAAAACTCCAAAAGCCAAAAAGATAGAAAAATGTGAGACGTGTGGAAAAAATAACCATACCAAAGACACGTGTTGGTACAAAAATAAATTCTGCCAATCGTGTGGAAAAAAAAAATCATACCAAAGACGTGTGTTGGTACAAAAATAAATTCTGCCAATCGTGCGGGAATAAAGGGCATAAATATACGGTTTGCCGAAAGAAAAGGAAATTACAAGATGTAAGCCTGGTATTATCAGAAAAAGAAATTCAGAAAGGTAAAAATAGAAAGTACGTAGATGTACGTATAAATAATCATACAATTACTTTCCTATTGGATTCTGGTTCAGACATAAGCATCATTGATGAACAAACATGGAAAAATATTGGAAGACCTAAATTATCTGAAACCAAAAAAGCCGCTAGAGGGGTTTCAGGAAAGAAATTAAACTTTATGGGAGAATTAAATTGCGATATTTTCGTTATTTGGCAAGACTGCAAAAAACGAAAGTGTATGTAATCCAAGGGATTAATTCCAGTCTTTTTTGGAATAGACTGGATAGTACTTTTGATTTGTTTGAACTCCCGATTAACTCATTTTGCAACGTAATAAACAGTGCAGAAAAAAAAAAAATATTAAAAAAATGAAAAATTCATAAATTAATTAAAGAAGAATATCCCAGAGTTTTTTCTGAGGGATTGGGTTTATGTACTAAGACGCAAGTCAAATTTGAACTCATGGAAAATGTGAAACCAATTTTCAAACCTAAGAGAAACTTTCTTTTTTCCTCCTTAGATACAATTAATAAGGAATTGGAAAGACTTGAAAAAATGGGAGTGATATCTAAGGTTGACCATTCGGATTGGGCCTCGCCCACAGTTTGTTAAGAAGAAAAACGGAAAAATAAGAGTGTGCGCAGATTTTTCAACAGGATTAAATGATTGCCTTAAAAATCAGTTATCCACTATCTTCTCCAGAAGATATCTTTTAAAAATTGAATGGTGGGAAGATTTTTTTCAAAAATCGACCTGTCTGACGCATATTTGCAGATTAAAGTGAGTGACGAATGCTCGAAATAGTTGTGTATAAATACACATAAAGGTATTTATAAGCTAAATAGGCTTCCTTTCGGCTTAAAGGTCGCCCCAGCTTTGTTTCAACAGGTGATGGACACTATGCTGGCAGGCCTTGAGTTTGGTACCCCCTATTTAGATGACATTCTAGTCAAAAGTAAGGATGTTCAAGAACATAAAACGCACATCAGAGCGATATTCAAAAGACTAGAAGATTTTGGTTTTAAATTAAGCCACGAGAAGTGTAAATTCCTCATGGAAAGAATTACGTACCTCGGACAGGTAATAGACAGTGAAGGCAGGAAACCGGACCCACAGAGAGCCGATGCAATTAAGAACATGCCTGCACCCGACACAGTTGCGAAACTAGAATCGTTTCTGGGGTTTGCACAATATTATGCAATCTACATACCTAAAATGTATGATTTAAGAGCCCCCCTCAACGAATTGTTAAAAAAAGACACGAAATGGTTTTGGTCAAAAGATTGCGAGACGGCTTTTCAGAAAATAAAAAAAATGCCTACTCTCAGATCTCGCCTTAGCACATTATGATCCTGAGAAAGAGATCATTCTGGCAACTGACGCAAGTTTGTACGGAGTGGGTGCTGCACTGCTACACAAATATGAAGATGGCACTCTTAAACCGATCGCGCACGCGTCGAGGACTCTTCTTCCGGCTGAAAAAAATTATAGCCAGATCGAGAAAGAGGCTTTGTCGATTGTGTTCAGGGTTAAAAAATACCATCGTTTTTTACATGGTAGATCATTTGTACTTCAAACGGACCATAAACCGTTACTTACAATATTTGGAGGTAAAAAAAGGCATTCCTACGCATACAGCTAATCGCTTACGGCGATGGGGTGTAACCCTGCTTAATTACCATTTTAGGATAGAATACGTCAAATCTAAAGAACATGGGCATGCGGATGGATTGTCAAGGCTGATTCCAAAAAATGAAGAAATGTTAGAGACGGTTATAGCAGCATTAACTGAGGAAAAAGAAATATCAGGTCTCTTGTTGAATACAATCAGGGAATTGCCGGTAACGTTGGACCAAATAAAAAAAGAAGCGGAAAAAGATCACTATATTGTGAAATTAAGGAACCAGACGAGATGGAACAAAAGACAGAAAAAGGGAACTCAGATTTCACCTTTTTCAATTTGCGACAACACGTTGATGTACGCAGATAGAATTGTTATACCTCAATCTCTACGTACAGATATGTTGAAAGAATTTCATACCGGTCATCCTGGAAGGTCTCGGATGAAATGACTCATGCGTGGTTACGTATACTGGCCAGGAATGGACAAGGATATTGAAGGTTTTGTAAGACTATGTAGAGGTTGTCAATTGGCTGCAAGGGCACCTCCGGTCAAAATGAATCCTTGGCCGAAAACGAATTTGCCGTGGGCACGTCTACATATAGACTATGCTGGACCAATTAATGGGCACTATTATTTGATATTGGTGGACTCTTTATCGAAATGGCCTGAGGTAGTCAAGTGCAAGCATCCTACATCTAGGAACACCATCAGTGCATTGGATGAAATTTTCAGTCGTTTCGGGGTTCCCAGGACATTAGTTAGCGACAATGGTACGGCGTTCATAAGTATGGAATTTAAGGATTTCTGTACTGCCTTAGACATTGAACACATAACTACACCAGTGTGTCATCCCAGGTCGAACGGTCAAGCCGAGAAATTTGTTGACACTTTTAAATGTGCTTTACGTAAAAATAAAGGTATGGACACTGAAGAAAGAACTATTCAAAAGTTTTTAGCAATCTATAGGGTAACTCCTAATGAGAACAACGATGCGAAAATGTCACCGGCGGAAATTATGTTCGCAAGGAAAATTAGATCAATTTTCGATAGATTGTTACCCTATCAAAACAAAAAAGTTGCTAAGAAAGAGGAAAAAGTCAACATAAAAAAATACACTTCAGGAGACAGTTTTTTTTTTTTTTTTTTTAAATTTTAAAAGTGGAAAAAGCTATTGGATGGATGGCATAATCCAGAAAAGGATTGGTAAAGTGGTCTACACGATTAAAAGTAAAAAAATTACGTGTAAAAACACATCAATCAGATTAGACCACGATATGGTGAAAAAAGCGAAGAAGAAATTCCGATGTAAATGTTATGCGATGCTTTTAACATGACACTACCTAATAGTGTATTTGAACCCGTATCGCATGGACCAGCCTTACGGGCTGAAAAGCGGAAATTATCTTCGCCAAAAAAGGATCTAATTGTGACGACTAAAAGAAGGAGCACACGGGAAAGAAAACCAGTGGAGCGTTTTAGTCGGATCCAAAAGACGACATTAGAAGCAGAAATTTTCAAAGGAGAATTTCAGCTTCGGGGGAGGTGTTGTGATGAGATAACCCAACTTCCCCATTCACGATAATGGACGGACTGGTTGCCGATAAAGTACGACCGCAGTCAAGAGTAGGGAGAAAAAAAAAGGTCTTCGTTTATTAACACCATTGCGGTTAGCTTACTCCTGACTCTCTCTGTATTTTGACATACCTACATCCGATTATAAAATTATTATTGAAAACCACACTCGGGTTTACTTTGTTTATTATATCTTGTACGAGATATAACACTTTCTTTATCATCCAGCAATCCTTTTATATCATCCAACATCCTATCTTTTATTATTCAGCATTCCTCCCTTTCTCATCTAGCATTTTTCACCTCATCCAGCATTTCCTCCCTCATCTCATCCATCTAGCATCATCTAGCATTCTCCTTTTTCTCATCTAGCATTCCTCCCTTTCTCATCTAGCATTCCTCCCTTTCTCATCCAGCATTCCTTTCTCATATCATCCCTTTTTTTTATTTTTCATTCCTTCCTTTATCATCCAACATTTCCCTTAATTTGTAATTCAGAATCCAGCATTCCATCCCTTCTCTTTATTATCCAGCAATCCTTTTTTATAATCAAACATCCTATCTTTTTATCATACAGCATATTCCTTCCTTTATTTTTATTCATCATCCAGAATCCCCTCCTTTATTATTCAGTATTCCTTCCTTTATCATCCATCCTTTATCCCATCCAACATCCCTTCCTTTATTATTCCCTAATTTATCATCCATATCCTTTTTTATATCATCCAACAATCTTTTATCTTCCTTTATTATTCAACTTCTCATCCAGTATCCAGTCACTTCGATATTGAAGATTAGCTATTACATATCAGTTCAAGACTTTCTTTTATTTGTTTCTGGTAGATTCATTCAAAATTACTTTGTTTACAGAATTAAAAAAGAAGGAGATGAGACTTGAAGAAAATGAAAATAAAATAATCGAGTAACAGTGAGTAAGCCGGGAAAAATTATAATTTAAATAGCCGAGCAAAATCTGTTGTGACCAAGTAAATGATTAAAGAAATAACAAAACAAGTGTTACATATATATCCTATATTAAACAGTAAGTACAACACAAGAGTATTACATGACTAGTGAGTGTGTATTGGTTGACCCAGCGTTCAATCTATTCGACTGTTAATATTTACCAGCCCCCACCACGAGATGTATGTGGCACAAGGCCGAGTTTACCGAGTGTTCTCCGAATCCGTAGGCGCGGATAAAATATTCCCTAAGAACCCGCATAAACGGGTTCAGGGTCTGTTAACCTCCCCGGACGAATCTTTGCCCTTCGGTAAAGCCTCGTCCGGCTTCCTCTCTGCTCAAGGCAGAGAGTTCGGCAGTTGAACAATCTATTCGACTGTCCCCCCAATTTTATAGTAGGCGGAAGAGTCCAACATAAACTGTTTAGAGAGAGGAAACCACATCGATTTCTGAGAAAAATATAAGATTATCCAGTAACAATAATTGGTAAAGTAGTCCTGGGTATGGCGATAAACAACATCCGGTAGCAAAGCCTCTGTTTGGGAGATGAAAGGTTTTGAGTAACGTGGAAACATATATTAATTGCTGTTGTTCCTAGGTCCACCCTCATCCGTGGTGGTAGCGCCTGTTAGGGGCTTAGCTATGGACAAATAGCGAACCGAACCCCAAAACAAAAACAAAACACTATGAAAATATAACAATATATATTTATAGTAAAATTACCAGCACTACATATTTACAGCAAAATGAAAAGTAATATATTTTATCTGTAGTTGAAGGCTTGCAATGGCGTTCAAAATATTTAGATTTCAGCATTAAATAACCCGTTAAGGTTGATATATTGATACGCAAAATCAACCAAACAATCAACATGAAAGAACACTTTCCTAAAATTCACCCGTACAATATCCTACAATTACTTAAAGAAATCTAATTTTATTTCAAAACATAACTTCAACATATAACACACATATCACAACCTGTAGTAATTATATCCACACAAGCATGTCAGTGTGCAAAATCTGAATATCATCTACCATTTATTCTACTGTGAAAGTAGAATAACATATTATATTTTTTTACATCAAAGCTTAATTTCGGTATTAAATGATCCATAAGGAGTTGATATCCCATTAAACAAACAAATCAAGCAAACACTAATTGGTAAAGACAACAAAGATGCTGAGTACAACGCTAGAGAGTTATGGGGACTTACTTCTATTTGCATTCCAGTAATATGTGCCGTATAATACTGGGGAAAAAAAAACTTCAACGAGTACAACAACAATAATAATAATAATAATACATCGAGATAGAAATCTGTAGAATGTGACATGTCAAGACAAAAAAGTTACCTCTTGTTATTGTGTTTTGGGGGATGTTATCAAAAGGAGTAATCAGATTTGTGGAACGAGTCCCTGGAAACCGTAAAATATATATATTGCATCTGTTTGTTTCTATCTTCTGATTCAAAAATGTACCATATTTTTTAGATTTGCAGAGCTTTATATTTAAAACAAAAATTCCAAAATACAAGGAAAGTAGAAATCTAAAAATATATAGCATATGAGGACAGCAATAATTTTAGTTGTAGTTGGAGACCTCTGATTGATTGGAAAAGATTCCAGTACATACACTGAAGGGATTCCTGGTAGTCCATGCTTTAAAGAAATATAAACAATTGTACACATAAGCACAGCTCACACATTGCGAAAAGCTGTATGACATGAAGCCATTTCTTAACCTAGATCTCTGGTTAGGTCCCGGAAGGTTATGTGTATACAATAGAAATCAAAGAAAATAATAATAATAATAATAATAATAATAAATTACTGATCTCCTCATGGGCCACACCTTTTGAGGTTTGGTTTGTTTGGTTTATTTTGTTTTTCGGCATACCAACCTCAATGGGTCATTTAATGCCGACAACTTTTTTTCTGGTAATATTTTTGTTTTAAGAAAAATCTCTTTCTGCTAATATTTTTTTCCTCAAAAATGTTTAGCTAGTAATATTATTTTTCTAAAAACGTACAGCTGGTAATATGTTTTAAAAAATGTATTGCTGGTAATAGTTTTTTTTTTTTTTTCAAAAACGTATTGCTGGTAACTTTTTTTTTTCAAAAATTTGTTTCTGGTAATAATTTTTCCAAAGTATTTCTGGTATTAAAACCTATTTTTACACTTTTATAATGCTTTTTATCTTAGTTTCGGGGTTAACTATTTGCTCATAGCTGGTACCCTAACAAGTGCTACCACCCCGGGTCAGGGTGGACCTGGGAACACCAGCAATTAAGAGGTGGTTCCACGCTCCTCAAAGCCTCCTGATCAGAGGTCTTGCTGTTGGATGTAGTTTATTGTCTAACCCTGGAGGCGGATGTAGTTTATCGTCTTACCCTGGACGCGGATGTAGTTTATCGTCATACCCAGGACGCACACCTTTTGAGATTGCCACTTCAAGATCTTTGTATTTAAAAAAAAAAAACAATGTATCAAAATACAAGCATCTTGAAGTGGTAATCTCAAATATGTGTCACAATAATTACAGTTAAAATTGGAGCACTAGGATTGATTAGAAAATGTTCCGATAGACTCATTGATAGGATTCCTGGTAGCCCATGCCTTGATGAAATACAAAATATTCTACTCACTCATTACGAAGAGCTTTATCTATGTAAAACGTGTATTATCTTAGGGTTTGTATGTTTTTTATAAAAATGGTCAGTGGAAAAAGTCATGAAGCCATTTGTGACCATAGGTCTCTGGTTGGGACCCGGAAGGAAATGTGCATACAACAGAAATCAAAGGATAGTAATAATAGTAGTAATAATAATAATAATAATAATAGTCCAAAGTAGAACCAATAAAGAAGAACTCGAACACAGGTAATGAATAACACCGATATATTACAAACAGGAATATATACAGAGAAGTAGAAGTGTTAGTATGAACAATCAGGTTTAGTAGAGAGAACAATGTAGTCTCGACCAGTATCACTATTCCAATGTCTTACAGTAATTGTCTGAACGCGACTCTGTTTCGGACTGCCTCTGACTCTTGACTCGACTTGAACTACTGACGATATTTAGTCATCCCCCCACTGGGGCATCATGTGGCACAAGGCCGGTTATTTAATGTGGGATCTCCGAGCCCGTGGGCTCGGCCCAAAAATATGCCCATTGAACCCGTATAAACGGGTTCAGGGCCGGTTTTCCTCCCCGAAAGAGAATGCGCCCTTCGGCGTAGCCTCCTTCGGGTTCCTCCCCGCCCGAAGCCAGAGAGTCCAACCGAACAGCCGGTCACGAGGTGAACCACTGACTCCTCGCCTACTCCTGAGGCGCAGTATTTATTAAGTATGGAATAGTCCTTTATTATTATTATAATTGGTAAGATCCAATAATAATAATAATAATATCTCTGCTACGCTATTCGATATCATTCTTAGATTGGAATAATATGGAATTAGAGGAGACGGAAAGAAAAACACGTATGTTGATGAATATGCACCTTTTGAGTCGGACATTCTTGAAAAATAGTGGGAGGAGAATGACATGTTTCAGAAGCACAGGGTAAGAGAATCGATTGGCGTGTATAGCGTAAGATTGTCTTCAGTGTAAAAGATAAGAGGTATGAAGATGGGCATGTCTTAAGGTTCTTTTTAGTATTGATGTTAGTTGTTCATGTTCTTTTAAGAATTACCAAGAATTTCTAAAAAAATTTTTCAAGTACGGATGGGAGTTCCTCAATGTTCTTTCTCGTATTGCTGCGAGATTCTTAACGTTCTTTCGAGTATTGATGGTAAATTTGCAAGGTTCTTTCTAGTATTGATGGGGGTTTCTCAATATTCTTTTTAGAACTTATTCGAGTTCCTCAATTTTCTCTCAAGTATTGATGAGAGATTCCAGTATTGATGGCAGTTTTGCAAGGTTCTTTCTAGTATTGATGGGGGTTACTCAATATTCTTTTTAGAACTTATTCGAGTTCCTCAATCTTCTCTCAAGTATTGATGAGAGATTCCAGTATTAATGGCAGTTTTGTAGGGTTCTTTTTAGTATTGATGAGGGTTTCTCAATATTCGTTTAGAACTGATTGGGTTTCTTCAATGTTCTCTCAAGTATTGATGAGTGATTCATAACGTTCTCACCAGTATTGATGGAAGTTTTGCAAGGTTCTTTCTAGTATTCATTGGGGTTTCCCAATATTCTTTTTAGAACTGTTTGGAGTTCCTCAATGTTCTCTCAAGTATTGATGAGAGATTCTTAACGTTCTTTCGAGTATTGATGGCAGTTTCTCAATATTCTCTCTAGTTTTGTTGGGTGTTTCCAAATGTTTTTTTCGGAATTGATAGGAGTTTCTTAACGTTCAATCAAACATTGATGGCGTTACCCTTTTTAGTATTGATCGGAGGTTCTCCTGCACTTTCTTGTATTGATGGGAGTTTCTTAACCTTCTTTCTAGTGTTTCTATGAGTTCTGGCAGATGCTAAACATGCTTTCTAGAATTAACGGCAGCTTCTCACTGTTGTTTCTATTGCTGATAGGAGTTTCTTGACGTTCCTTCTGGTACTGATAGGACTATGTCAATGTTCATTCAATTATTGCTGGGCATTTCTCAATGTTCATTTTAATATTCATGGGAGTTTTTAACCTTATTTCTATACCATTTCAAGCTCAAGTTGGTTCTAATCAAAGTCATTTTGGCATTAAGCAAATTCAAAATGAAATAGCCACGTTCAGAATGAGACGTAGCTAATGCAAAATGAAATAGCCAAGTTCAGAATGGGACGTAGCTAATTCAAAATGAAATAGCCAAGTTCAGAATGGGACGTAGCAAATTCAAAATGAAATAGCCAAGTTCAGAATGAGACGTAGCTAATTCAAAATGAAATAGCCAAGTTCAGAATGGGACGTAGCAAATTCAAAATGAAATAGCCAAGTTCAGAATGGGACGTAGCTAATTCAAAATGAAATCCACTTTGGAGAGTCTTGCATTATCAGCAGTGATAGTGATTGTTTACAAACAAACTCATATATATATATATATATATATATATATATATATATATATATATATATATATATATATATATATATATATATATATATAATAGGATATGATAAGGAAAAAATATGAAAAATATGTTGGATTTCGATCCATTGTCGAACTATATTTGATCAAAATTCATATGTCCAAAACGAACTTCAGTATGTTGTTAACCGGAGCAAAGAATGGCTTGTTAATTTTAACGTCTCCAAAACTAAACTGCTCACTATTACTTATATGAGAGACACTTTCTCTGCTTTCCATAGATATGGGTGATGCTTAACTCCAGGAAAGTGACTCATTGCGCTTTCTCGTACTAACGTTCTCGGCTGAAGTTGAAAGACTCTAAAGAATCCATTACCACGCCCTTTGCTATAAATGCAGTAACCCCGTATGCCTCGGTGACTTTACTGCCCAAGTACGATTATCCCCGAAAAAATACATTCATATATATATATATATATATATATATATATATATATATATATATATATATATATATATATTTATTAAAGACATTTTTTTATGTTTAACGTTGTTATTTATTGTTATTGTTATTTATAAACATAAAAAAAAAAAAAAATGTCTTTAATAAATAAATTGTCGGACCTTGTCCATTTCTTAATATATATATATATATATATATATATATATATATATATATATATATGTATGTATGTATGTATGAAGAAATATAGTTTTAAGGTGTGCTATATTTATGGTATAAAGTGCTCAATATCAGAGATACAGCGTATGTAAAATTAAAATATATATATATATATATATATATATATATATATATATATATATATCAAAGTGAACATTGAAGTCAACACTCAGAGACAACAAAGCTGTTTATGCTAGACGCAATCGTCAGGCCTGACGATTGCGTCTAGCATGAAAATGGCTAAATGTATCGCCGAAAGCGCTCGGATAAAAAGAACATTCGGACAGTTTTTATATAATTTATCTTCCGAAAAAAAAAAAACATTATTAGATCGCATGAGAAATTGTATAAATAAATAAATAAAGCACCTTGTCTGTCGTTTTCAATGAAATATATATATATATATATATATATATATATATATATATATATATATATATATGCATATTTGAGGTAACCATATATATTTTTTATATATCAAGAACAGTAATGAGGAAATTGTATGACAGAGTGAAAAAACTTCGCTACTGAGGCGTTTCGTCCTTCAGGACTTCATAGGGCTAAATTTTTGTTAGGATTACACATACGCTCGACAGAGAGGTGCTGGGATTTTTTTTTTTGTTTTTTTTTTATCAGCCGAATTCATTTATAGTTTTTTTTTCTTTTCCTTTCCATCACTTTTGTAAGTAGGCATGCCACACTGTGTTATTGAAAGATCTGCCAGGTATGGTGAAATGCTGTAAGAGAAAATTAGGGGACAAATTTACCTTAGATTACCTTGCGATTAAGGCACTCACTAGACATTTGCGTCGTAGTGATTTATTTTCTCCTTTGATCAGAGTAGCATTTTTTATGTCAAAGTTGTGATCAGTTTCGTTACGGTGGGCAACCGGCGCATTTGATGTATCACTTTGTAAGATGTCCCTTTTGTGTTCATATAATATTTTATTTAGATTTCTTGAGGTTTCTCCTATGTATCTTTTGTGACAATTATTACAGGTGATGGCGTAATCTCCACCTTCACGTTTTAGGCTATTGTTTGGTTTAAAATTGTCTGAGCCTATTAATGTTTTGGATGTAGTAGTAACAACTTTTATGTTGAGTTCGGTACATGTTATCCTCAGCATTCTTCTTAGAGAACCACATTTCTGTTGCTTCAAGTTTCTTCTTCATCTTTGAGGAGATTGTCCAGTATTGTTCAGCATGCGCTGCCATGCAGAAGGACAGATATCACGTTCACGTTCAGTTCTTTGTTTCCAATGAAAATTTTCTGTTTCTTAATACTCTGCTTAGCTTTTGGAATTCATCTTTCGTTATCACATACGTCTTCGTATCTCAGTGTCGCACTACATTTGGCATAAACGAAGTTTACAAATATGGGCTTCAAGAGATCTGAACGTAAGATGTGAATTTCTTAAATAAGTTAATTGAACTTCGCTTAATTGAGACAGCTTACCGTGGTTGAACGGTTTAAAGCACACTTGGGGAGGAGGGGTATAGTAATTTACCGTACAGGGTCGATTCGCCGGAATTTTCTTTATTAAGACTCTCAAATGCACTGGCCTGTAGACGCATATTTACATTGTTTAAAAAATAGACATATCTACTCAAATACACGTATCTACTAACTATAACGTTAAATGTAATATTGTCCAATTCATTCACTTCCCATGGGAATATAGTTTTATCTCTTGCTTCCTGTTTAATATAGTTGTCTAAAGTCAACATCAACTCTATATTTCTAAGATGAGGTATTATGTAAACTATTTACATTATTCGGACTATTGTCCTCATCTTTGTCGCCATATTTATTACAACGTTTCGGCCCTTCAGTATCTGTCTGTATTTCTAAGATGAGGTATTATGTAAACTGTTTACATTATTCGGACTATTGTCCTCATCTTTGTCGCCATATTCATTACAACGTTTCGGCCCTTCAGTATCTGTCTGTATTTCTAAGATGAGGTATTATGTAAACTGTTTACATTATTCGGACTATTGTCCTCATCTTTGTCGCCATATTTATTACAACGTTTCGGCCCTTCAGTATCTGTCTGTATTTCTAAGATGAGGTATTATGTAAACTGTTTACATTATTCGGACTATTGTCCTCATCTTTGTCGCCATATTCATTACAACGTTTCGGCCCTTCAGTATCTGTCTATATTTCTAAGATGAGGTATTATGTATACTATTTGCATTATTCGGAGTATTTTCCTCATCTTTGTCGCCATATTTATTACAACGTTTCGGCCTTTAAGTATCTGTCTATATTTCTAAGATGAGGTTTTATGTACAATATTTACATTATTCGGACTATTGTCCTCATCTTTGTCGCCATATTTATTACAACGTTTCGGCCCTTCAGTATCTGTCTATATTTCTAAGATGAGGTATTATGTACACTATTTACATTATTCGGACTATTGTCCTCATCTTTGTCGCCATATTTATTACAACGTTTCGGCCCT
Source organism: Acanthosepion pharaonis (assembly GCA_903632075.3). Lineage (NCBI taxonomy): Eukaryota > Metazoa > Mollusca > Cephalopoda > Sepiida > Sepiidae > Acanthosepion > Acanthosepion pharaonis. Next base: position 1,314,588 of record CAHIKZ030005219.1, read on the forward strand.
TCAGTATCTGTCTATATTTCTAAGATGAGGTATTATGCACACTATTTACATTATTCGGACTATTGTCCTCATCTTTGTCGCCATATTTATTACAACGTTTCGGCCCTTCAGTATCTGTCTATATTTCTAAGATGACGTATTATGTACACTATTTACATTATTCAGACTATTGTCCTCATCTTTGTCGCCATATTTATTACAACGTTTCGGCCCTTCAGTATCTGTCTATATTTCTAAGATGAGGTATTATGTATACTATTTGCATTATTCGGACTATTGTCCTCATCTTTTTCGCCATATTTATTACAACGTTTCGGCCGTTGTACGCTCCGGCCTTTTTCAGGTGGGTGGAATGTCGGACTATATGTCGAACTGAACCCTTTATTTCGCTCACTGGGGTAGACTGTTCTAGTTCCACGTGGCATGTTTAATGGATGTCAGTTGTCAGTTATCTCCTGTTAATTTCCCTCTGAAAATTCTCCACTGCCTTAAGCGGGTACTGAACTCACACTCTTTGGGTCCTGTCACTAGATCTAACTAACGTCTTTATCCACTGTGCCATGTGTCCTTGTAATAAATATGGCGACAAAGATGAGGACAATAGTCCGAATAATGTAAATAGTGTCTATATTTCTAACTTCTCCGTTTGAACCAATTAATTTACTAATTATTTTTCACTTCAATAAGAGGAGGTAGGTTCGCTTATCGTCCGGATTAAACTCCTTCCCGATCTTTCAAACAGGAGTATAAGTTTATCATTTGCTTCCTGTTTAGGATTGAATTTCCGGTTCCTTTCGATGTGTTTTCATTCTCCTTCACTTCCAGTGTCCCCTAGCGTTTAGTGGCATTGTGGTCTTAGAGTATTATAAAAAAAATACACAACACCAGTAGACAAAAGCAAAAAATTAGACTAAGTATTTATTACAAAAAATTTAAAACCGCCAACTTTATAGTCAAAAGTAATAATTCACCTCTTACAATAAAATAGAACAAATATATTTGCGAATTTATCAATTCATCCCATAAGTTCTGTCCGAGTTGTAACTTTTTGTTAAAATGAACGAAATTTAAAGAGTATTTTATAATGTCTAATGGAGCTGAACATTATTTTTATGTTTAGATGCATTTAAACTGATCAAATTTTATTTCAGAGAACAATAAAATTAAATTTTGTTTTATTAAAACCCGGCTAACACGGAAGTACCCAAGAATCATTTGAGGCACATAATGCTTTATGAGTTCAAGAAAGCAAACTCAGCAGCCGAAGCGGCTAGAAACATTCCCTCAGTTTATGGAGAGGAATGTGTGAATGAAAGAACTTGCAGAAGATGGTTTGCAAAATTCAGAGGTGGAGATTTCACCCTTGAAGATGAAGATCGAACCGGACGTCCAGTTGAGTTTGATGAAAAGCTTCTTGAAGCAGCCCTTGAAGAAAATCCTGCTTTATCAATTAAGGAATTGGCAGTGGTTCTCAGTTCAAACCATACAACTGTTCATCGTCACCTTCAACAACTTGCAAAAGTTCCTAAACTTGGAAAATGGGTGCCTCATGAATTGTCTGAAAACAACCTCAAATCCCGAGTTGACATCTGCTCTTCTCTCCATTCTCGCCAACTTGTTTCACCTTTTTTGGATATACTTGCGACTGGCGACGAAAAATGGATCTTTTATCGAAATGTTAAGCCTCGTAGACATTTGCTTGGTAAAGGGGAAGGACCCCAGCCACAGCCGAGAAGGGAACTTCATTGGCAAAAGGTTCTTCTTTCAATCTGGTGGGATCGCCAAAGAATAATTCACTTTGAATTCTTACCACCTAATGCAACAATTAATGCTCAAATATACTGTCAGCAATTGGAGCGTTTGAACCAAGCTTTGAGGAAAAAAAAGACCTGCTCTAGTGAATCGAAAAGAGGTGATGTTTCATCAGGACAATGCGTGACCCGGCACAGCAAGAATCACGTCAAAAAAGATCGAAGAACTTGGTTGGGCGAAACTTCCTCATCCACCTTATTCTCCCAATCTTGCTCCTTCAGACTACCATTTGTTTCGTAGCTTACAGAATCATTTGGAAGAAACAGCTTTTGTAACACAGGAAGAGGTTAAAACTGATATTTGGGAGTTCTTCGAATCAAAGCCAAAATTTTTTTACAGTAATGGAATTAGTAAGCTTGTTAATAGATGGAAGGAAGTCATAGATAATCAGGGGAAATACATTATTGATTGGATCTGTAATTAAATGTAACATTTGGTCACTTGATTTCTGTATTCAAAATTCGGACAGAACTTATGGGATGACCTGATAAATGTCCGTTAAAGAATTGTGTTCCTGATCAATCAAAATTCGTAAACAATTATATAGGCCACACTAAAACATTTTTGACAAGAAAACTCACACTACATATTTCTGAGGGTAGCTCGATTCTCATTTAAATACTCATAAAGACCGTGACATATTTGTTGATAACACAAATAGGATCATCTGCATTTAAACAAATTCTAAAAATAATGGAAGCCTTATTAATAAAAACGAAAAAAACAATCAATAATATCAACTATGAACATGGACAGAATATCTTGACCGTATTTTGAAAATGAAACATTTCATAAATACATACATACAACAATTTATTTCTGGTTAGTACTTAATATATTTCAACCAGGAAAATGGCTAAATGTATAGCCGAACGCGCCTGGTAAAAAAGAACATTTGGACAGTGTTTATATAATTTATCTACCGAAAAGAAAAATTATAAGATCACATGAAAAATTATATAAAAATAACTTGATCAAAACACCTTGTCTGTCATATTTAATGAAACTTGCATGAAAGAAGGATTGCTTCCTAAATACACAATATATATATATATATATATATATTTCGTTGGAGAGATGTGAGTTTGTGACCCTGGGTTTCACGCTTTAGCGATCGTCTGAGTGTCTGACGATCGCTAAAGCGTGAAACCCAGGGTCACAAACTCACATCCATCCAACCAAATATGTTAGCTCTATCTCTGATATTGGGCGCTTTCTAATAAGTACCGCGCTTATAATATATAAATAATTATACATATATATATTTATTTATATTTATATACACTTTTCACACACACACACACACACACACACACATATATATATATATATATATATATATATATATATATATATATATATATATATATATAGGAACATAGACGTCAACACTTAGAGGGGACAGTCTGTTTCACGCTACACGCAATCGGTGGCCTGACGATTGCGTCTAGCAAGAAACAGACTGTCACTTTTATATTTACACACGCTCTGTCTCTGATATTGAGCACTTTATCCCATAAATATAGTACATCTTAAGGCTATATTTCTTCATATATATATATATGGGGTTAAAATAGGAAACTAAAATGATACATATGACACACTCATATCCTCTCTCCCACCTCACTTCCTCACTTCGTTAATTTTACGTAGACTTGATGAGGTCCGTAAAAAACGTGTGAATTTCTTTTCATTTTTCATTTCAGCTTTTGGAAGTAAAGTCTGATGATCCAGAACCCTGTTAAAGGGGTTATGGTGAAATAGCTTATTACATGGAATCTTAACGTGGTCTGTCTTTTAATCAAACATATCTGCTCTGAATTTTACATTGAGCTCTCTGGATATCATCCTCCTCAGGTCTACCCATACGGATTACCTAAATTTGCATAAACTATATATATATATATATATATATATATATATATATATATTTTCCCTGACGATCCGCTTAGGTGAAACCTGGGTAGGTTTGTCTGGCTCACTAGGTTTATCTATGTATGTATGTATGTATATTACACACAAATCCAAGTATGTTCTGTTATAATATATACATTGAGCTGTGTGTGTGTGTGTGTGTGTGTGTGTGTGTGTGTGTGTGTGTGTGTTATCTGTGATTCACAAACTGGAAAATTTCGCGCCACTGCCCAACTGGTGGCTGTCTGCTCTTCTCCGGATATGAAATCATGCCCCTCCGATTTTCGTGTATATAAGTAATATCTTGATCCCCCACAACCACTATATCATTTTTATAGAATGTCACTGGTGCCATCAAGTGCTAACAGCTCAATAAATTGCGAGAAACGAAACCCGTGCACCGGCTCATAGTCTCTTCGCCCGAAAGGCATTGTTTTTAATTGCAAGCGCATTTATTCACTTATCGTCAACAAATGGCCTACAGAAATGACAACACTGACCGAGTTAGCGGTTTACATCTTTCTTGGCGAACTTGTGGTCACAGTAGTCGTAATAGTTGAATGAATGAAACACTCGTCGTTGTAGTAATGCTTGTTGGACATGTAGTTTGTTTGTTTGTTTTTTGTTTTATTTTAGTTTATAGCACAGTTGTTGTGGTTGCCGTAATAGTAGTACTAATTTTCAATATTGTAAGGAAAGAGTTGGATAAGGTTTTGCCGGAAAGAGGAACTTATAATAATAGTTAAAAAAAAAGAAAAAAAATAGACGGATACCTTGGAACATCGCGACATGCAATATTTAGTCATCTTCGTGGATGTTTTTACTCGGACCGGATTATATTTCTATATGAAGAAAGACCATTTTTAAAAAATAATAATAATAATAATAATAATTTAAAAGTCATTCACTTGTAAAGAGTCTGCATATTTACGAGACATAATCAAAACATATCAACAAAAGTAACACAAACAAAAAAAAAAATTAAAAAAGAAACTTTTGTCAAACAAAATATGCATTTCCAATACGACGTTAATCTAACTTAAACTACTTTTTGTATTTTTTGTTTGACTTATAACAAAGATATATTTTGTTATATCCAGTAGAATTACGATTTTAGTGATAACATCAGTAACATTAGTAAAGACAAATAATTAAAATTATTATTATTTTCTAATATTAAAAAAAAAAAAAAAAAAAAAAAACGGGACCATCTGATCGATTTAACACACGCGCGCCGCTTTATAAACACGATCAAGCCAAATCTTTTACACTCGTTTTTATAATATAATTATCATCAACGTTAATTTCGACTTTTAAACCTGCTAGACACCTTTGTAAACTACATCTGCTTACTTTCTCTTGCTTCTTTTTATTTTCCTTTTAAGAAATTGGTTTTCGTTGTATCTTGATTTTTTAGCATTTTACGTGAACGTATGCTTTTTGACGAATAAGCATATTTTGTTCCGAGTAGGGGTTCCTGGGTCATTTGACAGTAGTTTAGATGAAATGTTCAATGCTTTAGTTGAAGCTAAAAGGCATCTGTTATTTTCTCAGAAAAATAATATACGCAAAGATCAAACGTCTCTGTAAACAATACATTCTTTCAAGTTAACTAGCTTTTTATCTATCTATCTATCTATCTATCTATCTATCTATCTATCTATCTATCTATCTAATTCTGGTCATTATCTATCTATCTATCTATCTATCTATCTATCTATCTATCTATCTATCTATCTATCTATCTATCTAATTCTGGTTATTATCTATCTATCTATCTATCTATCTATCTCTCTCTCTATATATATATATATATATATATATCATTTTGGACATTATCTATCTATGTAATTCTGTTTATTATCTATCTATCTATCTCATTTTGGACATTATCAATCTAATTCTGATCATTATCTATCTATCTCTCTCTCTATCTCTCTCTCTCTCTCTCTCTGTATATATATATATATATAATTTTGGACATTATCTATCTATCTATGTAATTCTGTTCATTATCTATCTATCTATCTATCTATCTATCTATCTCTGACTCTTCATATCTATCTATCTATCTATCTATCTATCTCTGACTCTTCATATCTATCTATCTATCTATCTATCTATCTATCTATCTATTTATCTATCTATCGTTGTCTTTAGTACAATATGTAGCTGTTCGAACATTCCATGTATGTGTAATTAAGCCATCGTGTATTGAAATATAACCTTTTGTCAGATACAAATATACACCTTATTAAGTATCTATATGTATTTGTCTTTTAAGTTCAGATGTGATTTCAAAAAAAAGAAAAGATTTTTCTAAATGTAGTCAGATATGTACTGTGACAAAAAATCATTTTACCAAACCTAGTTTTAAATATTTATACAACTTCGAATAGTTTAGGATCTAATCTTAAAATATGAAAAAGACTTATGGTTAACTTACTTATCATATAGACAGTTAAAATAATAAAGAAATAATTGTTGCACATAGGAAAACCAATATTTAAAAAGGGGAAAGTTATAATTTATTTCCGAATGTATTATTTTTCTAATTTACTTTGCAGTTATTGATTACTTTCAAAGAATTTTCCTTTTCGTTTAAATTTAATCTATTCTTCCAATCTGCCATTTTTTGTCTGAATTTTTGCCGTTATTAAATATTCATGACAATTATATGAATGGTTAACCTTATACATATGTTCTATGATAAGACTATACATATACACGATGAAAATTTTATAATGAACAAATTGTTTTCACTTTAATACAAAGAAATTTTAAAGATATTTAAAATACGAATTAATAATCTATATACATTGTAAAGAAGGGTATAAGATTATTCTTCAATAAAATTACAGTTTTGTATTTAAATGCCAACAATTTGAATGCTATGTATAACCTTATATGCTATGTTTGATAATTGAATATTATAACAAACCTGCAAATTAAATCAATTATTTTTTCTATTACTTCATCTGACTGTATTGTTTGATTCTGACATTAATTAAAATGCTAATCTGTTGAGATAGCGTTTAAAAATAAACAGTATATTGGATAAAAATTTGAATAAAATAATTGTAATTTTACATTGGTTCGGACTTTAGTATTGACGCGGGAAAATTATTTCTATTAATTCCAAAAAGGTAAGAAAAAGAAAATATTTATTTCTCCACGTAAACTAAATATTCGTCTAAAGAAAAGAAATTAAAAGACCCAACTACCAATAAAATTATCTAAACCAGCAAATACTTTATAATAATTCGTCGTTGTGCATGAAAAACAATTGCCACAAGGAATATTGACTATGTGTTATCGTTTACTCCGAAGTTAAACTTATTTCACGCTACTAAGTCGAACATTGGAAGGTATTCTGTACTGAACAATTGGGATTTAAAAAAAAAAATTAATTAATTAAAGACTTGCAAAAAGAAAATTAATAACATCAGCGACATCTGAAGTAACGCGTTGTATTATTTACTCAAAAAAAACCGGAAGTTGAAATTTCCCGACACGCTTCAATTCCGACACCAAACTTCCTTAACTACAACAACAAGGGTATCAGCAACAACAGTGTGACTGATGACGAAGTTATACCTCACTTATCAACTCAACCTTCTGCATTCATTCCAAATGGTCCCCTTTTGCGAAAACTCTCACTTATTATTGCTTTTTTGTTTTGGAGATATTTTATAGCTTTCTCTCTGTTGTCGCTTCAGTCTTGGGAAGGGACATGCAATGACACTTTGCTTGGCCGTCAGTCTACAGCATTACCAGAATGATTACTATCTGTTTACTTTACTATCATCTTGCAGAGATCTACCAGAAAGTGGTAAGCGGTGTCCGGCCTTACTTTAGACCGAGTCTCGATAGCAGCGATTGTCCGTCAAGCGATCTGGCTAATGTTATCCGCAAAGGCTGGTCTGAAGACCCCGCCGAACGACCAGATTTCCAAGCACTGAAAGGGATTCTCAGAAGGTTGAACAAGTAAGTGAATCATTCATTGCTTTATTTTTCAAGCTCAATTTATTCCCAAGAGCCGCTGTTTTATGAATCAAACTCCCGAGAGGATGTTTCCCCGAACTCTCTAATCTTAACTTCTTCAAGTCTATGGCCAAACGTTACCCAGCGTACACAATCTGAATTTACTTCTTTCTTCCCCTGTAACGTCCATACACCAATCGCATTTCGTAAACCTCTAGCTTAAGTGGCTCTTGGGTATTGTATTGAGTGAGCATTTAGTAAAAAAAAAAAATTTAAATTTATGTTAAATATAACAGGTATCTCATGCATATCATATTTTAATAAGTTTTCTTGTTGCAGGATTCGTTTTACATATTGGTGTAGAATGTGTAAAAAAAACTGTCCATAGTTTATCTGGGGTCTCTTACAACGAGGGACTTAATATTGAGAACGGATCGGAATGTTTCTCAATATACAATAAACGGGGTATTTTAATGAAAGTGGTTACTAAAAAATCATTTAAAAGCTTAAAAATTGCAAAATTAATAAACAGGGTAGGCGCTGACGTAGCGTGTGTGGGTCCAGAGGAGTGATTACTCTAAATGCTAAATTTTTAGGGAGTGCAAAATAATAATTAGGATGAGAAAATATGTAAGAAATTAGAATTTACAACATGGCTAAGGTGGATAAGTAATAGTTTAAATTGCCCCGGGCGCTCAAAACACCATACTCCACTTGAGTCATAATCAGCGCCAATTGTTGCGAAATTTTTAAAAAAATAAATAATTAAAAGACCCCATCTTGTATCAGGCATCAAAGAACCCTTATGGTTCTTAGTCGTTTATTGTTATTAAAAAACGAAAAATAAAAAATAAAAAAAATTGATTCCGTAGTTTATATTTTTGGAATGATTTTGAATATTGTAAATTTGTTTATTGTCACGTGGCCATTTTTTTTTTTTTTTTTTTTTTTTTGAGCCATAAATCTTTTTCATATCGCGTGAACGTCATGTAATGTTGATTCTGGGAATTTAAATACATTTTAGAAAATCTTTTCCGGAATTATAAATGATTTTTATTATTATTTTTTTTTATATTTATTTTGACTCCATATTAATAGTTTCTAAATATTGTATTCTTTCTTTTCAGTTTATTTTGTTGATTATTTTTGTATTTTTCACAAGGAGCTTTATTATTATAAGTTTTATCTTTCTATATCTTGTGTTACCTTATATCACTTTGATCGGAATTATGACATGTGAATCAACGGGAGAGAGTTGTGGTATCATATCCTATATAAGTTGATTTGTTACTTTTTTTGTTATTTTCAGCTATACAATTTTTGAAATAGTTCTTAATTAGTCTTAAATAAGAGATTGGATTTCGAGTTTAATATTTACTAAATTATTTATAAACCTAAATGTTTATTACACTCCCTAGCTTTATGTATCTATAGATTTCGTTTTGTTTGAAGATTAAGTGCATCTAGTTACAATAAATAAATTGATGGTCTTTTTGTTCCTACTATTCATCATTTTTGTAACTATTACTAATCTTAAATAAATGTTCATCTGTTCATCGACAGTATAAACTGGAAAATCATTATTGCTACTTGTTTGTCTAAAGATGCTGACATCTTTGTTTTACAAGGAAATATTAATTTCGCTTAATATCGATGATGTCATTAACTTTTGTAAGTAAGAAAACAAGAAATTAAAAATTAAAGCTGTTTTGCGTGGAGAGGCTATAAACCTATGACTCTGGATACTTCTACGTGGTGCAATGTTTAGAAAGCTTGTCTCGCTAGACCAATTACGACTGAAAAGTCAGTTCGATCACTAAGTGCTCCTTGCTTTCAGCCCAGAGAGTAGATAAGGACGATTGAGAAGGAAATTGTATAAAATTAAAATTGTGTTTCATATGTAAAGTTCAGAAAAGAATCCGATTAAAATATTTCTTTTAGTTTTGTCAATAGTATTTATTTTTTTTTAGATAAAATGAAAATATTGTCAATACATATATATATATATATATATATATATATATATATATATATATATATATATAAAAAATTTCTCAGGGTTAGACTATAGAAAAATTTTCTACAGGTTAACTTTGAGAAATTTTTCCCTGTTTCACCTTTCTTAACAGAATTACTAACAAACTTACAGAACAGTATCAAGAAATCAAAAGAAAATGGTTGAATCCGTCAACACAGAAATAAAAAAAAATCAATATCTCCACATGTGACAATAATTGACGTAAATTTCAGTTAACAGCATGAAAATAGCGTTCTCTAAATTCTTCCAGATGCTAAGGACATTTTGTTTTTGTTATTATTAGTTACTTTGTTTTAATAAATTCATTTCGTTTTTACCTTGGAAAAGTCCACATCGGACGAAACGCGTCGGAAAAACTATTACGGTTCTCCTATTGTCTTTACACACACACACACACATATATATATATATATATATATATATATATATATATATATATATATATATATATATATATATATATATAGGGTTCCATAAATTTATTATACAGTGACAGAGAAAAAGTGATTAAAATAGTTCTGGTTAATAACGATAAAATGCTATGGTAAACAATAATAAATTAATTACCGATACCGTTCGAACTGCAAGCCACCTGCTTCAATGCTTTGCTTTTTTATTATAAGAAACTGTATAATGAATGTATTATCACCCTCTATATATGGTGTGGTATAATTTGGTAGCAATTTTATCTTGCAACTAAGTCTTATAAAAATAATAGGCAACCTTATGGCAAATCTGTTAACCGTTTTCAGCAAAATGCGAATAATATTTTGAAAATGTGCCTGTTGTAGATGTAAAAACATTCCAAATGTATGTTATGTGTAGGGTTTCGACACATGAGTTATCTTCAGGAGTGTCAGAAATTAATATGAAGGAAAGAAAAGTGACATTTTTTTCTTCGGGGTTGGTTAAAGGAGCAAGTCTCCTATATCAAAACAAAATTTTGGAAAAACTTGAAGGCCGAATACAAGTTCTGTCTTCCATACAACAATAGATCCTGGTGAAATCAGTTGACATGATTCCTGGGAGAACATGGTAGCGAAATCTGAATTAATTTTCCTTATGTTTTCTGATGTTTAACCATTGTCTTTTGTGTGTAGTATTAACCCAAATTTAAGGACAATTAATTCCTTTTAATAATATGTAGAAATAACCACTCTTTGCCCGATAAAGTTTACGAGACCGGAAACCCGTGTAAGAAATATGGAAAATAAAGTATAATATATATTTAAATAGTCCACATTATAACAAAAAAGTTTGTGGTTTCTCTCTTCTAAAAAAAACACTTTTTTTTCTCGGTGGAACCACTATCATTTTTCCCATATATATATATATATATATATATATATATATATATATATATATATTTGTGTGTGTGTGTATATGTGTACGTATTAATTAAAATACGCCCCATGCCGGTAGTCAAATCGGAGTTTCATACTTGGTGAAAATTTCATGTATATATATATATATATATATATATATATATATATATATATATATATATATATATGTGTGTGTGTGTGTGTAAACACCTGTTGTTGTAAATAAACAGAAGTTGTTATCCTTTCAGAGTTTAATGAGGTCTACGCTCCTAATGCACCGAATTAAAACTTTCCATCATATTGACTTTGCAAATGGCATCCTAATTTTAAAAAAAAATTATTTTCGTCGAAAATAATACGAGGGAATCCTGATGAATATTTTACAAACTATAAACATACGTCACAAATACTATATTACATTAACAACCTTTATTAAATTAATTCTTAAAGAATCTATTATAGAATTTATATATCTAATATAATCTATAAATATATAAGAAGGACACCTTCTTCAATGTCTAAATGACCAAAAAGAGCAATCATGATACCCACCGAAACAACTAGAAGAAAGGAGGGAAAACACAGACCATTACTCGAGTTTCACACTAGCACGATCAACAGGAGGGCATATATAAAAAGAAGACGTAAATAAATGATATTTGAAACGGAAATTGGGATAAAGGTACAATTTGATACAATGGGAGAGTTTTCTTCTTCATAAAAAATCAAATAATATGTTAAATTAATATTTATCAGCAGCTAGGTCGCCATTGAAAATGTAAATTTGGAATATTTCATGAGAAATTGGAATAGCATTACAACATATTTTATTTATTATTGAAACTGTTGCTTCTTCAATAATTTTTTTATGCTGAGGTATTTCGAGTTATCTACAGTAAATAGCAATCTTACATCTTTTGCAATACTAATGAATACTTTCGTAATGCTCGTTGTAGAAGAGACGTTGTAATCGCAGATAGAACTATAGTAACGCCGTTGAACAATACTAGTGTCAGACGCCTTCGAATAGCACTCGTACTAATAGTACTTGCTTGATAATACTCGCTCGAATAGTAATTCGTATCGAGAAATAGTATAGTGAATAGAGTAGAGAATAGCGGTCCGAATAGTAATAGAGGATAGACTAGGAATGGCGATCATTTAGATGTCACGTGACATCCTACTTACGTGTTTTCTCTGCGGTCACGTGATCCACTTAAATTAATAATGGGATCGCCTGTGTTTGCTCTCTGGCGATCTATGTTCAAACAACACTTTATTCCTGTATAAGAGTGACAAACATAAATAATCTACAGGTGAGACGTCAGGGGACCTTGCTGCTCAGATCAAGTCTCAAATTCATCGGCCATCGATCGGATAATTTTCTATTCAGAAATTTTCTGGCCCCACTTGGCAATAAGCTGATGTGTCATACTTCTACAAGAGCATTGTTTGCAGGTTCGTTATGGAGAGTTACGCCAAAAAGTCAATGGGCTAATCATTTAGTTGTTTTTAGTTGTAATATTCTGAGGATCCCTTGAAGCGGGAAACTGACAATTGCCACGTAGAATTGTGTTATGGTCCGGTTCCTTGTACCACGGTGATAGTCCAAGGTAGAACCAATAAAGAAGAACTCGAACAATATGGAATAACACAAATATATTACAAACAGGAATATATTCAGAGAAGTAGAAAGTGTTAATACGAACAATTAGGTTTAGTAGTAACTAGCAGTAGAGGCCGGCGTTGCCCGGGGATATAACAGTAAGAGATAGATCAAGTATCCACCATCATAAAGACTGAAAAATAAAATTGACAAAGATTATTTTTTAAGGTTGACGGACACGCATGTCTTAATTATTATTTTTTTTTTTTACGAATTGATCAAAACCAAACTCAAACAAAAACATTGCTTTCAATCGTTATGAGTCTCCCGATTGAGACAATAAGCATGACAATAAGAAACACTACATGCCAAAAAAAAAGTGAAGTTTTGTTGAAATCAGTTGAAAAATGTAGGTAGCCTTTCTGTAATCTTTTAGTTTTACAATTTATGATTTTTACTTATTGAATACAGTAAAAAAATTGCATATTTTGCTTGTGGTGATTCATAATTAGAATTCTGATTTGAATATATTTTCCACTCGTTGTTTCTAATACAAAAAAATAATAACTTTATTTGGGTTTATTAATTATGATCTAACAAATCTTATTCATTTAGTAGCCTTTCTGTAATAATAATCTTTTACAATTTACTTGTGCATGTTTAGATTTCATTATCTTTCCCTAAAGATAAAGAATTTATTCCGATGTTTGTATTCGTACAATCAGTAGAGATCGTTAGATTATTGTTTAAGGTTGACGGACACGCATGTCTTAATTAGTTTTTTTTTTTACTTTTATTTTTTACGAATTGGTCAAACCTAAACTCAAACAAAAACATTGTTTTCAATCGTTATGAGTCTCCCAATTGAATAGAATTTTATTATAAATAATTGACTTGTAAATGGAATTTTTAAAGCATTCTGAATGTTAAAAATAAAGAAAAAGTGTGCAAGACAATAAGAAACACTACCTGCCAAAAAAAAAAAGTGAAGTTTTGTTTTATCGGCTGAAAAATATAGGAAATCCGATGTGAGTTGTTCCCCTTCCATTTTCACGATGTCTCTTAATCGTGTTTTCAAATTGATTTTGTGCAAAAGCAATTATATTTTCCCATTTTTGGCGCTGTTAGAACCACCACAAGGTAATTTTATGTAGTCCTGTGAAGTTTTGTTGAAATCGGTTGAAAAATGTAGGAAATCCGATCCAATATATAAACGTTACAGACACACACACACACACACACACAGATTGTCTGAACGCGACTCTGTTCGGACTGCCTCTGACTCGACTGACTGACTGACTCCTGACGGACTTCACTCCAGACTTCAGACTGAACTCCCTGCTTTCTCTTGAGACGCAGTATTTATTACGTATGGAATAGTCCATTATGTTATTATGGGTAAGGTCACATAACAAGTTGATTTCCATGTCTACATTTTGTCATTTCCCTTCAAGCAAGGGATGAAAGGTGTAGGAGAAAATTAAGGCGAGGAACAATAAAAGAATAAGAATTAAGAAGAGAGAAGATAACGACTGACATTGCATTTAAATTTTTGAAGATGAAAGCTGACTGGGAAGCAAAACGTCAGAAGAGAGCTCCATTAGGTAAAAGTGCAAAAGATGAAACTGTTAATACAGAACTTACGGTTATATCTAGCCATTCCAATTGTATAGTGATGAGACCTTGCCGCCAATCTAGCTTAAATTCGTGAATTCTAGGTAACATTGTTTGCTACATTCATTTCCTTGTCCGAAGGCAAGCAGTTTCCTCCGAGTAATCGTTCAGTATTATTCTAATATCTTCCTCAATTAAATCAAGTTTTCATTGGGGTTCAAATAAATCTTTGTTCCATAACTGATTAAATGCTTTTGCCTTCTCTATGATGTTTACGTCCTGGGTATGACGATAAATTACATCCACGTCCTGAGTAAGACGATAAACTACATTCGCGTCCTGGGTGAAATGATAAACTACGCCCGCGTCCCAGGTATGACGATAAACTATATCCGCGTCCTAGGAAAGACGATAATCTATGCCTAAGTCCTGGGTAAAACGATAAACTACGCCCGCGTCCTGTGTATGACGATAAACTACATCCGCGTCCTGGGAAAGACGATAATCTACGTCCGCGTCCTGGGTAAAACGATAAACTACGTCCAACAGCTCCTGATCAGGAGGTTTTGGGGATCGTGAAAACACCTCTTTACTGCTGATATTCCCACGTCCACCCTGACTCGGGGTGGTAACACCGGTTAGGGTCCCAGCTATGGGAAAATACTGAACCCCCAAACTGAAGTTAAACACTATGAAAGTGTATTTTTATAACCAGAAATACTTTATAAAAAATTATTACCAGCAAGAAATTTTTGAAGAAAAATTATTACCAGCAATACATTATTACCAGTAATACATTTTTGAAAAAAATATTACCAGTTATACATTTTGAAAAAAAAATTAATATTACCAGCAATAAAAATCTTGTCGGCATTAAATAATCCATTGAGGTGTTGACTGCCATAAAACAAAACAAAATAAACCTATGATGTTCAAAAAGCAGACTGCACAATGCCACAATTTCTATATTACATGTTAACTAGTCTGTGCATGTAAAACTTTGTGACGGTGAGGATATAAATATTATATACCAGGAGTCGGCAACCTTTTGCTGCCTATGTGCCGACTTAGTCATAAAATCATTCAGTGTGCCAACAGCATACGTATTTTTATACAAGTCAAGGTCAATATAACTTCTACAATGTATTATATATATATGTACAATAATATGTAAACAGTATTAATAGAAATAAGCTGTTTTTAAGATTTTTTTAAAGTTTTTTTTTTTTAAATTATTGACGGGTGTCCAACGAGTGAGCAGTTTTGAAATAGCTAAATATCTTCTTTGTGTTGTAGTAGTTATTGGTTGGGACTTCGTGATGTCATTTCCGGTTGCGTGCCATTAGAAATTGCTTGGCGTGCTGACCTCTGGTATATACAGTCAAATATCTCCAGAGCTTATATAAAATGTCAAAATTATGACCAGAAATAAGGAAAATAGTTGTTAATATTGGCACCCTTTTTTTTTTTATCTAAACCAAACGTGAAAATGGGTTTAACTGTCTGAAAATAACAGCGCGGCACTAAATAATAGATATCAAACGCTTACACAAACACGCACTCAATTAAATCCAGTAAAAAAAAACAAAACAAAAAAAAACATATCAAAACGCAAATATAATTCCCCCATAAAAAATACCCGACGCTAAAAGCGAACTAAGATTCGTGTCGCCTCGTGGGGAGGGTCTAGGAGATTATATCAGTCTTTTAAACGAATCCAAACTGGTGATAATAATCAAGATTCTCATGTGTGGTGATCCGTGAAGATGCTATTTTTAGCACTTTTAAAAAAAAAATCATTTCACCCCAAGCAAAGCGGGAATATCACAAGGGAGTAACAGGGAATGAAATTGAAAGAGAAAACTGACTATAGGAAAGATTAAGGAAAGGACAAAAAATAAACGGGAAAAAATGAAGACAGAAGATGGCGATTGACGATGTATTTAAATTTTGGAAGATTGTAGTTATCAGGAAAACAAGTAAACGGAATGGAGCTTTCCACAGCTGTGAAGTGCGAGAAAAGAAATTGTTAGAGTAGAAGTGGCAGTTGCATTTAGCTATTCCAAAAGTAAAGGGATGGGACCTAGATGCCAATCTAGTAGCGCGCTTAAATTCATGTAGTCGGGGCGCCAAGGAAAAAAGCTCGCCATGAAAATATTTTGTAGAAAAGCCAGAATGAAGCAACATGAGAAAGGGACTGAAGTAGATATGCCTGGTCAGGATCGCTTACCTTGTAGACCATTCTTTGGATTTTTTTCAAAAATCTCGAGATGTATAGCAGGAGCACAAGATCAGATATGGCAGCAATATTCAATGCAAGGACAAATGATAGATTTGTAAATGTGCAAGATCAACCATTCGTCCATCCATTGAATACTGCTTTTATATCTTGTGTTCATAATGTAGACATGCATATCCTAAGTTTTATTTTAGCTTGTTTTAATCCCGTGAAATGTGAATTATATACTCGGGTTCTAGTTCTTCTTCTTCTATGAATTTTCTTTCCGTTGTATATCTGGCCACTTGTATTCAAAGATATCCGTTTACTAGGGCGGCTAGCCAATTCCTATTGCAGACGCTTGCTCAGGCGCATTTGTGTTTCTTTAACATCTACCGAGTCCGGGTTCATTTGTGTTTATTTAACACCTACCGATCTCAGATGTTGACTATGCTGAGCAGACCGTAGTTACAGAAATAACGTGATTAACAATTTGAACAAGGGTTCCATCTACCCAATTTAACTCACAAGGCTTAGATCAACCTAACCGCGGTATGGATTTCGGGTACTTTCCAAGCTGGGATAGACATATCAAGAAGTCTCCTTGCTGACAATTTGGCATGGTGAGATTTCGAAGCCGAGTTTCATGTTTAGAAAGCGATCGTCCTAACCCCTCGGCCATTGTAGCCCTTAATAACTTGCATCTTTTTGTTATATCTTTACACCTTGTTCCACCATTCAATTTCCCAGGATCGCTAGGTAGTATATGTATCATTGTCCACGTGTTTGGTGAATGATATTCTCAGCATCCTTCAGTAGAGCCACATTTCTTTTGCTTTAAGACATTTGCTTGCCGGTTCCCGTACGATCATCGAAACTATGCAACGTCGAGCCTGGTCAGTATCCATATAGGCGACCGCTTGGGAATACCATGTGCTATAAGCGTGGATGTCCGAGAGGCGTAATGGATAATGGCTCGGAATTGTTATTCAGAGGGCCGAGTTCCAATTCCCGTTGGTTTATTTTATTTAATTCCGCGCAAATACAAATGGGAAATGTAAGATTCCTCCTCTCTCCTTCCAGCTATGGGTTAATTAGTAAAACTGGTCTCCCTAAACCATTATTATCTAAAATTGATAAATAAATAAAATTCTTGCAATATAAAATATTTTATGGTTTTAAAGAATCTGCAAAAGGGTTGATAAGCCGTAGAAAATTAATAAATCAAAAATGTATGCAAGGTAATATATAATGTTGGGATATTTTACATTCTGTTATTTTTGATAGTAGGTGGTACTTAAGTAATGCAATATATTTTTTGCTGTTCACTGCTCCATCGATTTTTATAAACATTTCCTGTATCACTAGTTATGTGTCATGAGTTACACGCTTAGGCGATCATGCATCTTTGGATATATGACTGACGAGGCAGATTGTTTCCCGCAGTAGGTTGCCATTTCTTTCTGCGGTAGACCGGTTGTCATCCAAGGTCTGTCCGGCTATTTACCCATAGCTTTAGAAGAAGAAGATTCATACCTTTCCCAAGGTTATTAACACGTAAGTGAATGTAACGGATTCGATTGGGTTTCGAACTCGGCTCTCCGATTCCTCAATCCGAGCCGCTATCCGTTAATCCACTTGAACCTTAGAATCTTTTTTTCTATTTTGTTTTCTCACGACATTTCACCGTTGTTCATTTCCACTACTCAAAAGCAGAAAGACGATAAACTACGCCCGCGTCCCAGGTATGACGATAAACTACATCCGCGTCCTGGGAAAGACGATAATCTACGTCCACGTAGCAGATGTTCTTTTTCCCACTGTTTTTATCTTCAATGTTATTTGCTAATTACGGATTTATTTCTACAATGCATCAATTTTAGTTAGTTTTTCATTGTATCTTTCTACCTTATGAACTGACGACAGAATTACAACTAATGCTACTTCTATCTCTTATTTGACAACCGTCCTGGGGTATGACGATAAAATACATCCACGTCCTGGGTAAGACGATAAACTACATCCAACAGCAAGGCCTCTGATCAGGAGGTTTTAAGGAGCGTGGAACAACATCTTAATTGCTAGTCTTCCCATATTCCCCTGCCCCTGGGTGGTAGCACCTGTTAGGGTCCTAGCTATGGGCAAATAGTTAACCGCGAAACTGAGTAAAAAAGCATTATAAAAGTGTAAAAATTAGTTTTAATACCAGAAATACTTTGAAAAAAATTATTACCAGAAATACATTTTTGAAGAAAAGAACTATTACCAGCAATATATATTTTTTTGAATATTGCTAGCAATATGTTTTGGGAAAAAAATTACCAGAAATAGATTTTTCAAAATAATATTATCAACTACACATTTTTGAGGAAAAAATATTTCCAGAAATAGATTTTTGACAAAACAAAATATTACCAGGAAAGAAAAATGTTGTCGGCAATAAATGACCCATTGAGGTGTTGATATACCGAAAAACAAAACAAACCATACCAATCTTATTTGACGAGCTGTTATTTTTAGATTGAATATTGATAACCTCATTAGCTTTCTTTAATCCCTCATGGCTAATTTCGAATATCCTTTCATTTTCTTTTTAACTTTTCACCCCCAAGCAAGGCGGGAGTGACACTAGCATGCATGGGGTTACAGAGATTTGGAGCAAGAGCAAAGAAGCATGAAAGATGAAAGAATAAAGAGAAGGACGGGGAATAGATCAAGGCATCTGGAGATGTCGATTGGCATTGCCTTTGAATAGTTGGAGATTATAAATATCAGGGAAGCAAGTAAGAGGAAGGGAGTTCCTCAGTGGGGAAGACATGAAGCTATTGGAGTAGAAGAGATGAATACATTTAACAGTTTCGGTTGGGACTGAGATGCCGACCTAGTGGAACGTTTAAATTCATGCAGTTTGGGAACTAGCGAAAATATCTTGTCGGAGCAGTTACCGTGAAAGTATCTGTAGAAAAGACAGTCTGTGAGAGAGGGACTGTAAACGAGATGCCATTTTCTCTTAACCATTTACTCCTGTCTCTGTTGTGGGTCGGATCAGTTCGATCTGGTCAAATTAGAAAATCATCTAAAAAAAAAAAAGAAAAAAAGACCTACACTTTGTTGTTAACTGGGCAAGAAATGGCATGTGAACTGTTGTGGCCTTGTTGGGGCTAGAAATAAAGACACAAAGGGAGGAACTGAGTTTAAAAAATATATTAACAGAGAAACAGTAAAACAATCATATACAAACGAGCAAGAATATTAAGTCCTACTGTCAGAGCTGACTGCTGGAAAACTGCCTTTTTGAAAGCAATAACTGCTTTTATTTGTAACTTGGGAGAGTCCATCTGTGTATGGACCATTTACCATAACAGTTTTAGTGGCCTAACTGCTTTGATTAGGACGAACATGATTTAAAGAAAAATGAAACGAGAACTAATGTGCAGAATGCATGCACTATCGACATTTACACACTTCTTTTTGTGGAAGCATCAGTTTTCTTGCAAAATCCCGCAGTTTAAACTGTAAGTTCTATGCTAACAGTTTTTGTCTCGAATTTCCCACATGTGTAAATACTTTCCAGCTCCATGCTTTCTGGTTAACTTTAATCTTCCAAAATTTAAATGCAATGTCAATTGCTGTATACTATCCTCCTGATTACACTTCTTTTGTTCTCACTCGTTAGTAATCTTTCTGTTTTCTTATACTTCCACACCCATTGTGTTTTTGTTGTGGCCTTGTTGAAACCAGAAATAAAGACACAAAGAGAAGAATTGTGTTAACAAATACATTGAAAGAAAAACAATAATACAATCATATACAAACGAGCAAGAATGTTAAGTCCGACTATCCGAGCTGACTGCTGGAAAACTGCCTTTCTGAAAGCAATACCTGCTTTTATTTGTAACTTGGGAGAGTCCATCTATGTATGGGTAATTTACCATAACATGAACTTGAACGCCTTGTCTCTATCAATCATTTGAGAGATCCATATTCAAAGCATATAGATATCAGCATGGTTGATGGTAACCTCCAGCCAAGTGACACGTTGTGCCTTCTCAGACTAACTCTCTCGACTGATATGAAGTGAAAATTTTATATTGAATCCATTGTTATGTCTGCTGCTAAGAAAGTCTGTTCACTGTGTCGAGCTAAACAATTTCCCTCTCCAGAATCTATCTTACATATCTATATGCTTTGAATATGGCTGCCACATATGATCTGGTGCACCTGTTATATATTTATAGATTCTTGATAAAATCGAAAGAACTATCAGTGATACTTTTGGTCCTGATCTGTTGTTTTGGCTTCGTTCATTTTTCTACCGCTGTAATGTAGCTTCCCTGTGCATTTTCTAAATTATTTTCATGGTAATTGTTCGCTATGGTTTCTATACTTTATGTGTTTAAGCGCAGTAATGGATTGGCGGATAGGTCTCATCATTTTACAATTGGTATGGAGAGATGTAACCGTAAATTCTGTAATAACAGTTTCTTCTATCGCATGTGTTGCTTGTGAATGTCTCCTCCGGCTTCTAGCTTCCAAGTCGGTTTAAGCGCAGTACAAGATCGGCGCCCAAGGTCTCATCGATTCACAGTTGAATTGACTATTGAATTGACTATACATACCGTACCGTAAGTTCTATGCTGACAGTTTCTTCTATTCTTCTTCTATTTGTCGCTTGTGGAAGTCTCTTCTGGCTTCTTGCTTTCCAGCAACCTTTCATGTATTTTTAATTTGCAATGCCAATAGTTATCCTGTCATTTTGATTGCTCTTTTGTTGTTCTCTCTCCTAAATAATTTTTTCTTTCAAACTCACTAACCTCTTGTTTCTGAGTGACTTTACTTCTTTGCATGGGGTGAAATGATTTAAAAAGATCCTAAAAACTAACAATGTCACCAGAATTCTTCTGGTTGAATTAGACATCATACATTAATATATCAAGCACTATTAGGGTTTCACTTTTACTGTTTGTAAAATTTCGTTATCATCCTCTTCTCCATTTTGAAATTAAAATCAAGTACAATAAAATTAAATATGTTGAAGGATTCATATTTTAGTTAAAGCGTTTTGATCATTTAACATAAGTAAATTTCCATGCGTAACTTAATCTGGGATTTATGACTCATAACATTTGCTTGCCTTTGTTTCGGTATCACGATGCATTCGGGTCTGTGCCCAGGTGAATGCGAAAAGTTGCGTTACAATCTTGAATTAACATATACTACACCAGTGCAGTCCTGAATGACCACAAATACTACTCCTGAAAGTAAAAATACATCGTCTTCTTCGAAAGAATGAAGCAATTTACATATTTTTGTTCGTTGATTTGTTTTTAACGGATATTTCTTTTGCTTTGCAGTTTTATTCTGGATTAATGAGAATCTTTTATAAAAGTTGAAATCACTTTCTCATTGATTTGCACCAGTATATATATATATAGATGAGATATCGATAATATTAGTGGTCAATATATATATATATATATATATATATATATATATATATATATATATATATATATATATATATATTAGATTAGTGGTCAATATATATATATATATATATATATATATATATATATATATATATATATGAATTCCCAAGGGGATAGAATCCAGGTAGAACTCAATGTCCAGGACAGAGTAAGAATATAATATAAAAGGCTCAAAGACTAATATTCCATGGTTATAATTTATTACATTGGAATCGTAATCACGATCTAATTCATCAGACCTACAGATTCAATTTTTGGGTCTGATGATTTGAATCGTGATTTCGAATTCAATATAATAAATTAAAAAACCATGGAATGTTTGAGTCTTTTATATATATATATATATATATATATATATATATATATTTATATTGAATACGTCAGACAAGGTGATTTGATTTAGTCTTTTATACAATTTCTCATGTGATCTAATAATTTTTTTTTCTTTTCGGTAGAAAAATTATATAAAAACTGTCCAATTGTTCCTTTTTTCCAGGCGCGTTCGGCTATACATTTAGCCATTTTACTGGTTGAAATATATTAACTGCTAACCAGAAAGAGATTGTTGTATGTATGTATTTATATAATGTTTTCATTTTCAAAACACGGTCAAAATATTAAACGAAAACCCTCTTGAGGCCAGAATACAAAGCTTTTACATCCATTATATCTGAAGCTTCTTGGAGTTCGGTGGCTTTTTTAGACGACCGATGCTCTTTTATGGCTCTGAGAGCTCATTGAACCTGACTTTTGCCCTTCTTGTAAACAATCTTCTTAGTGGACGAGTTATATATATATATTAAAATTTGTGTATTTAGGCTGCATGTTTCCACTGAAACAGGTTTGTATAAATAATTTAGAGATACTATATCTGTTTAATTGCGTTTTAATCCTTTCGAGTCCACGTGTCCATTTTTTGATAGCAATAGATAATTGATTAAGAAAGATACAAACATTTTCTTTCAGATAATTTTTATTTTCCCAAGTACTTTCAGTCTGAACTGACACCATTTTCAGGGGGTTAAATTGTCTGTGTACGTGTATACGTATTTCTGTAAATTCAAAACATATTTCTTGTTCGTTTTACTGCGTTTTTATCATTCTATATCGATTTTAAATTCACGACTTTTTTTTTCGTGCAAGTGAGGAAACTTTTGTATTTCTTACTTTAGATAACTAGACTCGTTTCGAAAAACCCTCGAATTTTTGATTTGCTAATCAAATCAATCTCGAGGAAAAAAAGGTTTTAAAAAAAGAAAGAGCTACAAACATGAACTTCTGTCGACAGAAAATCGCACAGATTCAGGTCTGAAGCCCAAAGAAAAAACCCCGATACGAGTAAACAACTAACTAACAAAAGCGCTCAATACAACCGTAGAGCAGATCTAGATACACCTAGTGGGCCAGACAAACCTACCTAGGTTTCACCTAAACGGATCGTCAGGGAAAGTCAAGATTTTCCCTGACGATCCGTTTAGGTGAAAACTAGGTAGGTTTGTCTGGCTCACTAGGTATATATATATATATAAATGGTGGTACTCGTTTGGAATTCAGCATTACCCTGAAGATCTGTTTAGGTGAAACCTAGGTAGGTTTGCCTGGCTCCTTAGGATTATCTTTATATATATATATATATATATATATATATATATATATATATCTTCTTTTGCCGATAGAAACATTTAAAACTTTATTGCTATACTATAATTAATTTTATTTGAGGCTTTAATTCTCTTATATAAAAGCCTTCTAGGATCTTAAGTTTATATATATATATATATATATATATATATATATATATATATATATATATGAGAAAACGATATATAATAGATTTTATATATGAAGAACAATTATATGAAAACTAAATATGACAGTATCACGATGCGTCCGGATCAGTGGCCAGGTGAATACAAAATCTTGCGTTATAGACTTGAATGACTATATACACTACACTATTGCAGTCCTGAATGACCACAAATACTACTCCTGAAAGTCAAAATACTGACATCTTCTTAGAAATAATTCAACAAATTAAAGTTTTTGTTTGTTCGTTCATTTGTTTTTAACTCGGCGACATATTTCTCTTGCTTGCCATTGTAGTTTTATGCTTGGTTGATGAGTATCTTACTTATTATAAAACGCAGATTGTGTGTGTGTGTGTGTGTGTGTGTGTGTGTGTGTGTGTGTGTGTGCGTGCGTGTGTGCGTGTGTGCACGTGCACGTGCACACGTTTATATATTGGATCGAATTTCCTATATTTTTCAACCGATTTCAACAAAACTTCCCAGGACTGCGTAAAATTAACTTGCGGTGGTTCTGACAGCGCCAAAAATTGGAAAAAATACAATGTTTTTGCACGAAATCAATTTTAAAACACAATAAAACACGATTCTGTCGCCAGAATGAAAAAGGGACAACTTATATCGAGTTATACTTATAAAACCCAGGTTGTTTGTGTGTGTGTGTTCATTTATATATGGGATCGGATTTCCTACATTTTTCAACCGATTTCAACAAAACTTCACTTTTTGGGGGCAGGTAGTGTTTCTTATTGTCTTGCACACTTTTTTCTTTATTTTTACATTCAGAATGCTTTAAAAATTCCATTTACAAGACAATTGTTTATAATAAAATTCTATTCAATCGATAGACTCATAACGATTGGAAACAATGTTTTTGTTTGAGTTTGACGAATTCGTAAAAAAAAAAATAATAATAATAATTAAGACATGCGTGTCCGTCAAGCTTACACAATAATCTTTGTCAATTTTATTTTTCAGTCTTTATGATAGTCGATACTTGATCTATTTCTTACTGTTACATCCCCGGGCAACGCCGGGCTCTACTGCTAGTCTATTATAAAAGATGAAATCACTTTCTCATTGATTAACACTGCTACATTTACTCTACTTTCTGATAATTAAGAAATAATATTTGGTTTCCTGTAACACATCAAGCGAAAATTCAAATGTATATATCTCAACAGATAGAGCTACCATTTTGGGTTCACTTCAGTCAGTTATGTGCCATGCGTGATACACACTTGGGCGATCATGTATCTTTCGATACATGACTGACGAGGCAGATTTTTTTTCCTGCAGTAGGTTGCCATTTCTTTCTAGGGTAGACCAGTTGCCATCCAAGGCTATAGATCCCGGTCTGTCCTGCTATTTACACATACCTTGTAGGAGGGGTGAGAAGAAGAGGATTCATACCTTTCTTAAGGTACTTCGCATATTAAAAAATAAATGCGCCGAAATTGTTTTACGGCAAAAATCCTATACAGCAAGGTTTTCTACAGCAAAATCCCTATACAAAAGGTTTTCTACGGCAAAATTCCTGAGGCGAGTTTTTCCCACGCCAAAAGTTTTTACGGCGAATGTTCTAGAACATATATATATATATATATATATATATATATATATATATAGAACCTATTTATATATATATATATATATATATATATATATATATATATATATATATATATATAGAACCATATCCATATATATATATATATATATATATATATATATATATATATATATATATATATATATATATATTTATATATATATATATATATATAGAACCATATCCTATATATATATATATATATATAGAACCATATCCTATATATTTATATATATATATATATATATATAGAACCATATCCTATATATTTATATATATATATATATATAGAACCATATCCTATATATTTTATATATATATATATACATATCCTATATATATATATATATATATATATATATATATATAGAACCATTACCTATATATATATAAAAATTTGAAATTAAAACTCGTAGGTGAAAATGGTCATTTATTAAAAGGTATCTTAATTCCAATTGTAAAAAAATATATATATATATATATATATATATATATATATATATGAAAATATTTTTGAAGGTACAAATTTAATTACAGAAATAAAAGTGTGTAGCTTAATATTAAATGGCATGTTAAAAACGAAGCAAACCGGTTTCGCTCCCGCTCTTCGGGCTTCCACGGGAGATTTAACTGAAATTAAAAGAACAGAAAATGTGTGATGAGAAGGAGAAGTGAAAAAAAATAAAAAATATGAACACAAAGACCTAGGGATAAATAATAGCGAGCCCCACCAAGCATTCACGCTATTTACAGAGGGAAGGTTTGCGGTCCCCGATATAAAGTTCCTCCAGCACCTTGAAATGAACTAGAGTGTGTGACCGGGACAGAACACTTAACCAATCGGCACTGAAATTAGCTGCACACCCTCTGTTATTTAAGAGGTGTTCACATATGGCGGAACCACAGGTATTTGGGACACGTCCATTCAAAGATAAGGTGTGATTCCTGATCTTGGTGGGAATATGTTGTTTACTCCTCATGTCCAGGCGTTGAGTGGTTCTCCCTATGTAGTCAGCACCGCAACTGTAAACGTATTTGTTAATAATAGAATTAATTTGATGGGGAGGGAGATCATCCTTACACCCAGAACGAAACATAGGCCGGGTTTTAAAAACTATACGGACCTCAGCCGAGAAAAAACAACGACGAACATTAGCTGAAATCTACCTAATTATGCTTTCACACTTGGATCCAATCCAGGCAATCTAAGATAAACAGGGCACTTTTTAACAGTACAAAGTTTGACCTTTTTGAACTCCACAATCTTGTTCCGGATGACCGAATTAACAGTATCGGGGGAGATACCCTAAACCACATAAGGTTTTCTTTACAAAATTGATTTCATCATCCAAGAAAGACTCTGAACATATCATTAATGCCCTATGAACTAGGGTTCTAATTATGTTTATCTTACATTTTCTAGGACAGAAGGAATCCCAACGCGTCTATAACCCCTAGCGATAATCATGATTTAGTGATACAAGTTTAAGTAAATGTATCCATATCTAGGAGGAGAAGGAGTGAATTGATACCTTTTCTCAAGGGCATTCGCTCGTAAGTGAATATAACGAACCCAACCGGAACTGGAAACCGGCTCCCTGATTTAAAAAATCCGTCCTCTTATCCATTACACTACCCGCACATCCAGGTTTACAGCACCTGGAATTCCAAAGCGGCTACCCATCTAGTTACTGACCAGGCTCGACTTTGCTTAACATAGGTTATCTTACGGGAACCGGTGCATAAACTTGCTATGACCTTAAGCTCAATACAGACTCAAGTAAAAACAAAACAATAACGAAAAAAATGTATATTTTGACGTTACGCCAGCAAGATTTGATAATTTTAAAATCTACCAACAACCAAATAATAACCTATACGCCACACCTTTAGCCTTGTGCTAATCAAGACAAAACTGAATAAATACGAAACTGAAATAGTTGTAGAACAATATTTAAAAAGATAGTTTGGCCAAGATTTCCTACTCGATAACGGTAACCATCTCTAGTGGGAGGTCGCTACTGATGGCCTTTTGTGTCAGAATGTTTTGTAAATAGCTATGGTTAATGAGGATCGCTGGGAATTCTTTTTTTACCAAGTTAATTGTATTTCTTTACAAAGTCAGATGGTGTTGGAGGATGGGTGTTAGAAGATTGGGTTAAACTATTCTTTCGAGTAGGCAAGGCTTGTATGACATTAATGAAACCTTTGAATTGATGTTAGTTTACGCATTGATTGCAAATGTTCTACGTCAATATATTCGATTGATAAACAATGGAACTTATACTCGTTTCTTTTTTTTTTTTGTTTTTGTTTTTAACATTTTCTTTTTGGACAAACAAAACAGAATCCAAGAAACAAGTAACTTCGAGATAAGAGTAATGGTTTCATGATTTCGTCACAGAAGTTGCCATAGGTCAATTTCATTATTTCGGACCTTCCACTAATCCGATGACATTTGCAAAAGACACTTAAAGCTTCTTAAGCACATTCTCCAGGCACCTTTCCCCACCCTCCTCCTCCTCCTTGTTCTTCTTCTTCTTCTCTGTTTTTTTTTTTTCTCTATTCTCTTTTCTTTCTTTTTTCTTTTTCTCCTTTTCTTTCTTTTTTCTCCTCTTTTCTTTCCTTTTCTTCTTCTTCTTCTTTTTCTTCTTCTTTCTTTCTTTTTTTTTTTTCTTCTGTTTCTTTCTTCTCCTCTTTTCTTTCTTCTTCTTCTTCTTCTTTTCTTTTCTTCTTCTTCTTCTCTTTCTTTTCTTCTTTTCTCCTCTGTTCTTTCTTTTTTCTTCTTCTTCTTCTCTTTCTTTTTCGTCTTTTCTCCTCTGTTCTTTCTTTTTCTTCTTCTTCTTCTCTTTCTTTTTTCGTCTTTTTCTCCTCTGTTCTTTCTTTTCTTCTTCTTCTTCTTCTTTTCTTCTTCTTCTTTCTTTCTTTTCTTCTTTTCTTTCTGTTCTTTCTTTTCTTCTTCTTCTTCTTTTTTCTTCTTTTCTCCTCTGTTCTTTCTTTTCTTCTCCTCTTTTCTTTCCTTCTTCTTCTTCTTCTTCTTCTTCTTCTTTTCTTCTTCTTCTTCTCTTTCTTTTCTTTTTTTTTCTCCTGTTCTTTTTTTCTTCTCCTCTTTTCTTTCCTTCTTCTTCTTCTTCTTCTTCTTCTTTTTCTTCTTTCTTCTCTTTCTTTTCTTCTTTTTCTCCTCTGTTCTTTCTTTTCTTCTCCTCTTTTCTTTCCTTCTTCTTCTTCTTTTTCTTCTTTTTCTCCTCTGTTCTTTCTTTTTCTTCTCCTCTGTTCTTTCTTTTTCTTCTCCTCTTTTCTTTCCTTCTTCTTCTTCTTCTTCTTCTTCTTTTTCTTCTTCTTCTTCTCTTTCTTTTTCTTCTTTTTCTCCTCTGTTCTTTCTTTTTCTTCTCCTCTTTTCTTTCCTTCTTCTTCTTCTTCTTCTTCTCTTTCTTTTTCTTCTTTTTCTCCTCTGTTCTTTCTTTTTCTTCTCCTCTTTTCTTTCCTTCTTCTTCTTCTTCTTCTTCTTCTTCTTCTTCTCTTTCTTTTCTTCTTTTTCTCCTCTGTTCTTTTTTTTCTTCTCCTCTTTTCTTTCTTCTTCTTCTTCTTCTTCTTCTTTTTTTTTTCTTCTTCTTCTTCTCTCTTTTTTTTTTTTTCTTCTCTGTTCTTTTCTTTTCTCCTCTTTTCTTTCCTTCTTCTTCTTCTTCTTCTTCTTCTTTTTTTCTTCTTCTTCTCTTTCTTTTCTTTTTTTTTTTCTCCTCTGTTCTTTCTTTTTCTTCTCCTCTTTTCTTTCTTCTTCTTCTTCTTCTTTTTCTTCTTCTTCTTCTCTTTCTTTTTCTTCTTTTTCTCCTCTGTTCTTTCTTTTTCTTCTCCTCTTTTCTTTCCTTCTTCTTCTTCTTCTTCTTTTTCTTCTTCTTCTTCTTCTTCTTTTCTTCTTCTTCTTCTCTTTCTTTTTCTTCTTTTTCTCCTCTGTTCTTTCTTTTTCTTCTCCTCTTTTCTTTCCTTCTTCTTCTTCTTCTTCTTCTTCTTCTTCTTCTTTTCTTCTTCTTCTTCTCTTTCTTTTTCTTCTTTTTCTCCTCTGTTCTTTCTTTTCTTCTTCTTCTTCTCCTTTTTCTTCTCCTCTTTCTTTTTCTTTTTTTTCTCCTCTGTTCTTTCTTTTTCTTCTCCTCTTTTCTTTCTTTCTTTTCTTCTTCTTCTTCTTCTTCTCTTTCTTTTTCTTCTTTTTCTCCTCTGTTCTTTCTTCTTCTTCTTCTTCTTCTTCTTCTTCTCTTTCTTTTTCTTCTTTTTCTCCTCTGTTCTTTCTTTTTCTTCTCCTCTTTTCTTTTCTTCTTCTTCTTCTTCTTCTCTTTCTTTTTCTTCTTTTTCTCCTCTATTCTTTCTTTCTTTTCTTCTTCTTCTTCTTTTCTTCTTCTTCTTCTTCTTCTTCTCTTTCTTTTTCTTTTTTTTCTCCTCTGTTCTTTCTTTTTCTTCTCCTCTTTTCTTTCTTTCTTTCATTCTTCTTCTTCTTCTTTTCTTTCTTTTTCTTCTTCTCCTCCTCTTTTCTTTCTTTTTCTTTCTTCTTGTTCTTTCTAATCTTCTTTTTCTTTTCCTATATCTTTCCTTTCATCTCATTTCCCATTCATCACCTTCTTCTTCATCTTTACAAATTCCCTTTCCTTCTTCCTCTTTTCTTCCGCCCGTTCTTTTTAGCTCCCCTTTCCATTCTTCTCATTTTTCTTTCCAATATCCCTTTCCTTTTACTTCCTTTCATCCTCTTTTTCTTCCTTCTTCTTGTTCAGCCATTCCTTTTCTTCTTCTTTATTACTCCGGCATGTTTTTTTTAACATTCTTCACTGCAAACTATAATGACGATAATGATTATTAATCCAAGCACAATACCAAGTTAAATGTGATGGACACCCAGTTAGGATCCTTTTCACTTCAGTACTAATAAACTGCAAGATGGCATCGCCAGTTCTTATTCGGGAGAATGGAAGGTAAATAAAAACAAGTTGAAGATGAGATGTTGTTACATACCGTACCTATGAACACTAATGGGTATGTTCCAATCCTCATAGATACGTTGAACACTATTATAAGTGGGGGTAATATGCTAAGTAATGCACCACTAGCAGTGGTTTACCCACTTCATGGCGCTGGCGAGTATTTTTTTTTGTTGTTGTTGTTGTTAATGTTATAAAGATTACCGTTTCAATTCCGACATCCGTTTTGGTTATTCCTCATTCAGTAATCATTCCCAGGTTACAACAGACAGATAGATAGATAGATAGATAGATAGATAGATAGATAGATAGATAGATAGATAGATAGATAAAGATGAGAGAGAGAGAGAGAGAGAGAGAACCTGAACTGAGACAGATAGTGTTATATACCGTACGTATGAACATTAATAAGTATGTCCCAATCCTCATAAATACATTGTACACAATTGTAAGTGGAGTAATATGCTAAGTAGTGCACCACTAGCAGTGGTTTACCTAATTCATGCCGCTGGCGAGTATTGTATTTTGTTGATATTATAAAGATTACTATTTCATTTCCAACCTCTGTCTTTGTTATTCCTCATTCAGTAACCCATTCTACGTTATAAAAGATAGATAGATAGATAGATAGATAGATATAACTTGAACCGAGTGTTATATAACGTACCTATGGACACTTATGGATATATCTCAATCCTCATAAATACATTGGACAATATTGTAAGTAGGGGTAATATGCTGTCTAAGTAGTGCACCACTAGCAGTGGTTTACCTAATTCATGCCGCTGGCGAGTATTGTATTTTGTTGATGTTATAAAGATTTCCATTTCATTTCCAACGTCCGTTTTGGTAATTCCTCATTCAGTAATCTTTCCTAGGTTACAACAGATAGATAGATCTTGAAGTGCGACAGATAGTGTTATATATCGTACCTATGATCACTAATTTGTATGTCCCAATCCTCCTAAATACGTTGGACACTATTGTAAGTGGGGATAATATGCTAAGTAATCCACCACTAGCAGTGGTTTACCTACTTCACGGCGCTGGCGAGTATTGTATTTTGATGATGTTACAAAGATTACCATTTCATTTCCAATCTCCGTTTTTGTTATTTCTCATTCAGTAATCTTTCCTAGGTTACAACACATGTATAACTCATGACTTGGGCCATGCCTTACTCTGGGCAGATCGTCGTTCTGAAGTTAATCGGAGAAACTGACTTTGAAAAGTGGTGACTTTTCAGATCTAATTCATTCGTGAATGACAGATATTGAACTGGAATTACATTTTCAAGTTAGTAAAGTTACTTGTTATTTAGTGCGAAAAGAGAACAAAATCGCAAATTTATACAACAATCGGCTGGCCAGGATTACGCCGATACTTATATAGTAATGGCAACTAGGTAAACAGTCAGTGTTAGTATGCGTAGGAAGTTAGATACGCTGGTTGATTTAACGACTTATCAACAATTTTTCAGTTATTGTCGATAAAAATAACAACGAACTAACAGACACATAGATTTAGGCCTGGTTTACAAATGAGTCAAAAAGAAAGCATACGCCAGGTTTACGCTTAATTCAAAAAGTAAATCGGATAAAACTTAAGTCAAAAGGGTAAAATCTGTTCGATTTACACGAGAGTCAAAACAGTATAAGTCCTGTTTACGCTAGAGCCAAAACTTCGTCATAGATTGAAGTCAAAAGACATAGAATACATTTACCATTTACCATTTATAAATATATATATATATATATATATATATATATATATATTTAATGATAGACCTACGTTTGTGGTGCAACTTAGATTTCATTGTTTTAGCAACTCATCAAGCACGAAATATTTCGGTTGATAAAGCAATTCATTTTTACAACTTCAAGTTAGTAAATATTTATTTGCTTACCTGTGTATGCACGCTAACGCGGGCATATACGTTTGCTAATTTGATTTACACACCTCTACACACACACACACACACACACATATATATATGAACATTGAAGTCAACACTCAGTGGCGACGGGCTGTTTCATGCTAGACGCAATCGTCAGGCCGTTCACTGTTATATTTATATTTACATACGCTCTATCTATGATATTGAGCACTTTATCCCATAAATATAGCACACTTTTATATTTCTGCATATATATAAATAATATATATTATATATATATATATAAATATATATATATATATAGTTTATATATATATATATATATATATATATATAAAGGAATATAGTTTTTTTTTAATAATTTAGACATACTTATCTGTTTATTTTTTATTTTAAAATTTTTGATAGCCATAGATAATTGATTAATAAACATATCAAAATTTTCTTTCCGATAATATTTATTTTCCCAAGTACTTTCAGTCTTATCTGAGACCATTTTCAAGTGGCTAAATTGTCTTCGTATTTATATTAACGTAAACTTAGTACAGATGGATGAAACTCCTCACACGAAAACTTTTTTTCAATTTTTTGATTTGACATGATGTGCTATAACATTTAGCTACAGGGGAAGCTTCTAGTTGACACAGTAAAATTGCTTTTTTTAAACAAAAAAATTCAGGCCGGTAAATGTAGTTAATAATGTTTATTATAAACAGGGTATTTACTTAAATATTTGTATTTAAAAAATAACAGGAAATATATTCATATAATTATCGATCTTAGTCCAGTAATATAATATATATATATATATATATATATATATAAAAAAAAATATGTTGTAGTGGTTCCAACGAGAGAAAAGTATGTATATATTAAAAAGAAGAGGGTGCCATAAAACGTTTTTGGTTGTAATGAGGATTTATTGAGAAAAATATTATAAATTTCACGACGTGTGTTTCTGGTCTGGTCTCACCAACCGTCTTCAGGTGAAAGTGTTTACATATTATTAAAATAACATTTTCTTCATGTTCAATGTAGAATATTCTCGATATGAGGACATTCTGTTTTTGTGTTGGCAATCAATTTTCTTTCTAGAATTGTCAATGAAAGAGTTCTGCGTGAAGGGTCATAAAACAATTAAGGTTTGTCAGTTATCGGCATTTAATCTTTTAATGTTTTAGTGACCTCTATGTGCTCTTGGATCTGTTTCTATTTGGCGTGTTCCTGTCAGCATGCGTGTATATGCGTGCGTACGAGAATTCGTAAAACCTATACACGCATACGAACATCGTACACACACATATACACACATATTTCCCAACCTACATGGAACCAGTACACACATACATACACACACACACACACACACACACACACACACACACACACACACACACATTACTTCTTAAGTTGTCAACATCCCATATACATACATAAATGTATGTATGTGTACAACATATATATATATCTCCTCGTGTCTCCCCGTATATGAGTGTGCGTCCATGTATGTGAGCGATCATTGTATTTGGTCACCCTGTGTGCATGTTTTTTTTTTTTGGGGGGGGGTTACGATCTATTCAGTTCAGGTTTGAATTTGTCTATAAAGTTTTTTTCCTGTATTTGTAGATACGAGTAATTGTCTGTTTGATATATCGCATGATATTAAACTTACCCTGTTACATTTGAAAATGTGTTGTGATGTTTTCTGTTGTCTGTCAATTTTTATATTGCTACTTAAACTGTCAATTTTACATATGTTGTGTTTGTTCAGTTGTTATATATGCCTATAATTTGTAATGTGCATTTTCGCATACATTTTGGTCTGTTTTCACATGTTTTTTTTTGGGCTCATCAGTGCGACTCCCTGTATTTTGTGTTGACTAAATTTAGAGACAACTAAATGCTTCAAGCCAGGATGCTAAAACCCGACCGATTTGAAGTTTTTCAAGTTTCTTTGTTTCTAAGTTGGTCTAGAGAATTTCGGAGTTCAATACCTTTGTTTTCGTTTACCTCAAGCCATCGTCATCATATTGTTATTCATACAGTGTTTTTTTTAATAATTTAGACATACTATATCTGATTTTATTTTTATTTTTAATCCTTTCGAGTCCACGAATCAATATTTTGATAGTTATTGTTTTAGATAATTGATTAATAAACATATCAAAATTTTCTTTCCGATAATATTTATTTTCCCAAGTACTTTCAGTCTTATCTTGATGTGGCCTTTTATCTATTTGTGGTTTTGGATATTATGTGGCTTTTAATTTGTTTCAATATTATATGAGACCAGTTTTTCAACTGGTCCTGCTACTATGGTCTAAATTGTCTTCTAATGTATTATTTTTGTGTTTATATTAACGTAAACTTAGTACAGATGGATGAAACTCCTCAGAGTTTTGTAATTTTTTGTTATAATGTTTTTGTCTATGTTAGTGAAAACTTTTTCAATTTTTGATTTGACATGATGTGTCTATAACATTTAGCAAAAAAATATATTTATCTCATTGGTATTGTTATTTTTGTTTGGGAATAAATTGGGTTTTTTTACTAGCTTCTGATTGTTGACTTAGTCAGTTAAAATTGTCTTTTTTAAACAAAAAAATTCAGGCCGGTAAATGTAGTTAATAATGTTTATTATAAACGGACTGGGGTATTTGTTTCTTTTAAATATTTGGGTATTTAAAAATAACATTTGGAAATATATTCATATAATTATCGATCTTAGTCCATTTCGTAATATAATATATATATATATATATATATATATATAGGTTTATATATATATATATATACATATATATGTGGATGTGTGTGTGTGTGTGTCTATGCATTGTGGGGGGATTGGGTTTTATATATATATATATATATATATATATATATGTGGCTCATAATTGGTATGTGTTGGGTTTCTTTGGTAATTGTTTATTCATTTATTATTTAACTATTGAACTTAGTCCATTTTCGTAATATATCTCGTTTATATATGTCTTTTAACAAAGTTATATATATATATATATATATATATATATATATATATATATATATATATATATGTTTTTGTTGTGTGTGTGCATATATATATATATATATATATATATATATGTAAATTTTTTTGTTTCTTTTATTTATTGAAAAATATGCCAGTTTTGTCTGTGTGTGTTTGGATGTGGAGGTTCAAGCAAATGTATTGGGGAAATTTTAAGAGAAAGAACAATTAACCTGTGCAAAATTTTGTTTATAGTTCTGCGTTATATAAAAAAAACGAAAAGGAGAATGCATAAAAAAATAAACAATTCGTACAAAATAATGAACATAAACTCTTTGTTAATTCATTCTGAAAATCGAGAGCAGTCAGACATCAGACAGTTTGTATTCAAATGTTTACCAGAAATCCGAAAAATGGTACGAAATTCAGAAACGCTGAATTAAACAGTCCTAAGCGAAGCACTTCCATTGCTTATTAGAAAACTCCACTCCAAATGCACCGAGTTCACAAAGAAAAATTACATAAAAATATATATTACAACCAATGTGTCTGAAAGATTTTAATTTTTTTAATATTTTTATAGTTCAATATATATATATATATATATATATATATATATATATATATATATAATTATTTTTTAAATTATGATTTCATCGCGACAAATATAAATTACTATGTTTCGAAAATATTATCGTAAAACATCGCTTGAGAGTTCTGAAACTGTTCTCTAAATTTTAAGTTTAATATTGAAATTAAACTTTAGGACTGAAGTCAAGTTTCGAAACAGTAATTTCTGAATTGTCGCGATGGAATCATATTTTAAATAATAATACAACGCAATGTGTCTGAAGATTTTAATTTTTAATATTTTTTATATATATATATATATATATATATATATATATATATATATATATATATATATATATATATATATATATTTTACAAAGCATAAAAAATATTAAAAAATTAAAATCTTCAAACAGTAATTTCTGTTCAGTTGTAATATATATATATATTTGAACTCGGTGAAATCATATTTTTTTAAAAAAACAATTATAATTTAAGCTCTACTTCTGTTTTTTTTTTTTAGTAAAAACAAATACTAAAGAACTTTGGTTCATTAATCTAAATGTTCGTTCCTATTACATGAATATCTACGCGCACACATGCTTATATATATATATATATATATATATATATATATATATATATATATATATATAATGCCACTTAGAGTCATGGGTTAACTGAGTGTGAAAAAATGTGAGTAAAAGAAAATATTATTAACGAGAGAATATTTTAGTGTGTAGAAAGTATAATAAAGTTATTAAGAAAAAAAGATAACGATTGACATTGGATTTAAAATATGAAGAGCAAAATTGACTGGAAAGCAAGAAGCAAGAAGTGAGTTTCACAAACGAGAAAAGAAACTGTTAGCATCGAGCTTACGGCTTCATCTAGCCATTTCAACCTTAAAATAAATGAGACCTAGCTGCCAATCCAGCACTGGGCTTAAATTCATAAAGTCTAGGCACCAAAGAGGAAAGCTAATCAGAACAATTACCATGAAAGTGTTTATAGAAAAGGCAAAGGTAAGCCATATTTCGAGGTTCCAGATTAACACCTATAACATTACAGATTCTTTGAATTTCATGAAGAATCTCTAAATGTATAACAAAAGCAACAAATCAGATGTGACAGCAATATTTAATGTTTGGACTAATAAAAGATTTATACATGTGTAAGATAGATTCTGGTGAGAAAATTTGTCTTGTACGACACAGTGAATCAATTTTCTTAGCAACAGATCTTGCAATTGATTCAATATAATATATAATAATATGTTTTTAATTGTTTTGCATGGATGAGGGCGTTGATTTAGAACGATATAAATACACTAAGTAAATATCTATAGCATTTCAGATTTTTTGGATTGACAGTTGCCTGTTCAGTCTGGCAGATCGATAGCTAGTGCAGGCGATACGAATTCAATATGTTCCCAAAACGGTGGCCTTATGATAACTAAATATGTGTAAGGACGTCTTATTATTGGCACATGGCTTGCAGACTGGTCTGGCAGATAATAATTACTGAGTAGGAAGTAGCCTAACCGAGAGCTCTAATTGTGTTCTTATGCCAAACAAAGCCAATCTTAGTAAATAAGTACTGCATTATATAGAGAGACTTATATATGGACTACTTGTTTTAAAGTAATAGTTAACGATTTCGTCTTTCAGATATTTAGTACTATGGAGTGTGTTCGATACTCACTAGGTGCCCCGAACTTGCAGTCTTGTGATTTCAGCTTAGTAAAGATAAAGATTGTGAGAAAGAGAGACAAAAAAGAGAGCTTTACGTGCAGTATGATATAGTTGACCGAGCATGTTGTATAGTTGCGTATAGCGGTTAAAAAAATGTCCAACTCTAAACAGGACTTGAAAAAAAAAATAAAATAAAATAGAACCTGTTTTTTTTTCTCTCTCTCTCTCTCTCTCTCTCTCTCTCTCTCTCTTTTCTTTTTTTTTATAGTTGTTACACAAGGAAGGCTTCAGCAACCTTTTAGGTTTGTCAAGTTAGCAGAGGTTTACCTTGTTTTTCAAGGACTTTCATCTCATCTACTCCATTATTCGGATTAATCAATAAAACAAACCACTCAGACAAACAGACGGACATCCGGCCTATCATCCAATCAAACAGATCCTATCGATCTGCCTCCTGGCTTCGTGTGCGTCGGGTCTGAGTACACGCGACCCGTCGCTGCACTTATATACTTATCGCGGATTTTAACTCCCAGGTCAAGTCAAGCTGATAAGAGGGACAGCTAAAGGCCAGATATGTTATTTCTTGTTTAAGGAAGGACCATTGACTAACTCAATAGTCGAGCTCGTATTGTTATGTTCAGCACTGTAGTATACATATGAAATTGATTGAAAAAAATGAATTAAGAAAATACACTAAAATAAAAAGTGTATTGAAACAAGGGTATATCTTTTCACCGGACTAATTCCATATTTGCAGTGAGGCGAGTCAGTAATTAGAATTCCTCCCAGGATTTATCTTAAAGTAATATATGCATACGACAATGTTGATAGCAGATACAGAATGGAAACTACAGGAATCCCCATAGAATTTAAAAGAAAGCGAGAAACAAAACGGTTAAAAAAACAATTGTAAGATAGAATGTATGTTTGTTAGTAAGAGGAAAAGCCGAGGATGAGAGTGCTATACATTCCAAAGCTGAGTAGAGTATTGTGAGATAACAGGACATCTTTGCTAACAAAGAAAAGAATACTGAGCTTTTACGTGACATCTGTTCTTCTTTATGGCAGCGAATATTGGACGATTTCCTCAAGAATGAGGAAGAAACTATGTGGTTCTACAGAAGGATGCTAAGTATAACATGAACCGAGCGTGTGAGCAACAATGAGATCGTAAAGAAGTTTCAAACAAGGAGGAGCCTTATACTTCATACCAAGAAGAGGCAGCTGAAGTTTCTGTGACACATAATGAGGAAGGAGGGCCTGGAGAATCTGATACACACGGGTCGAAAAGAGGGAAAGAGAGTCAAGAGAAAACAACGCGTGACATACCTGGCGGTTTTAAGCAAGTGGATGACAGAACGTGGTCTGGGAGAGGAAGCAGAAGAAAGGACCTTGTTGATAGCTGCAAGGGATAGAGGAAAAGGTGGAGAGCCACGATCGCCTACGTCCTGAAAGAACATGGCACATAAAAAGAAAGAAAGAATAGCATATTTCTAAGGATATCATGGACCTAGCATGTGAGCAACGATGAGGTTTTAGATAGGTTACAAACAAGGAGAAAGATTATAGTTAACATCAGAAAAGGGCAGCTGAAGTTTCTGTGACACATAATGAGGAAGGAGGGCCTGGAGAATCTGATACTCACGGGTCAAATAGAGAGAAAGAAAGACAAGAGAAAGCGGCACGTGACATATCTGATGAGCTTGAGCAGGTGGATGACAGAACGTGGTCTGGGGGAGGAAGCAGAGGGAAGGAGCTTGGTGGGAGCTGATAGAGATAGAGAGGTGGTGGAGGGCCATGATCGTCTACGTCTTGAAAGGACATGGTATATAAAAAGAATTGAAGACACAAAAATCAAGCAAGTAAAAACAAAATATCTAGGAAATGTTTTTTTTTTAACAGAGTGGGGGTGGCGACATCAAAATCCGAAGAAGAATTGCAATGGCGGAAGATAGCTTCCAAAGGGTAAACAAAGAAATTAAAAAAAAAAAAACAGGAAAATTTCGTTAGAAGCAAAGAAAAGAGTACTTACGTAATATCCTTCATCCTTCTTGGCAGTGTATACTGGACAATCTCCTCACAAATACGGAGATACTTGAAGCAACAGAAACGTCGTTCTATTGAAGGATGCTGAAAAAGGCATAAACTGAACATGTAAGTAAGGGCTTAAGGGAAAATGGAATAGACTGTCAATTACGCTTAGAATCAAAAAGAGATAACTAAAATGCCTATGACACATAACGAGAAAAGAGAGTTTGGAAATTATGAAACAATATATTGAAAGCGAGAGAATCAGAGGAAATCAGTCAATAATCTACTTAACTAGATTATGCAGTGTGCAGCTTTTATATCATAAAGTAGTAATTTTTACCAAGAATTAATTAGCAAATTGAATGAGATTAATGGCGAAATCACTTCGCTAACAAGAGTTAATGAGACATTAACTTACTATAAATTCCTTGAATAATACGATCCTTATATTTCAATCGTTGTATATTTCAGTTATCAGATGGAATTGACGAGCCAAGTACTTTCGATAATTTCAAATTATCATCTTCGGGGCGCAATTTTTCCATATACAGGTAAAACACCAAGACGAAATATGTGTCGTGTAGAACGAAAGATCTTTTTTAAAAATATGCTATTTATGGAAAGTTATATTATTTTGGAACGCGCGATGACGCGACGCTAGAATTCTTGTTCAAATCAACAAATTGAGAATTTTGCTTGAACTTTGTAATAAATCCACGAAATTTTGTTGTTATATATGTTTTTCAGTTAAAGTGCCATGGACTTATGTTTAATCCAAATAGTAGAGTAAAATGTCTTAATATTTTTCCATAGAATTTAAGATTCTGAATTTCATATTTCGTCTCTATATAAAGACGGTTTATATATAATGGTATTTCGTTAAGACGAATTAACGTCAGCAATAAATAAATCAGTGTTATTGGTGAAAATATATTTATTTCTCTATTGGATCATGTTATTTAAGTCATGACAACTATGTGTGAAAAACAATATCGCCAAAATGTCCGTCAAATCTGAAAGAAAAAGGAAAAAAAAACAATAGACGCTTAAACTTAAATTATTGGAACATCTTTATATGTATCTGAGCGGTTAAAACGTTAGAAATTCGGTTTCGAATTTCATCATAATCGATTTGTTAAGAAACACTCTGCTGAAATTCAAGTGATTGTCTTTCAATTTAAAAAAAATACAAAAAAAAAACTATTCCCACTGTTAAATAAGGTAAGGTTAATAGTTGGAGTGAGATGTTTAATATACAGAGCCTCTCTCACTGCTGGATATTTCCGGTAATGTGATTTATATAGAATTGTAGTGTTTTCGACCAGAATTTCTCTTAACATTCTTTTAATTCATGGGTAGATACATGTTTGAAAGATCGGCAATTGGCGTCTGTTTTTTTTTTTTTTTATCTTAAGATGGGGTATGTGCAAGACTATAGCAGGTAAAATTGTTATTATTTTTAATTTTTAATGCAATTTTGTTATTATTTTAAAGCCTGTTATTTGCTTGTTTTTGGTGATTGTAAATGGTAAAAACTCCAGTTTATAATACTTATTGGTATTTTTGCGGTGGTATTAATTTTGCTGGGTGGGGGGAGGAAGTATAATTGTGGACTGAGGTGGTAATGGTAATTGTGGTGAGGTAGTATTGGTTGGGGAGCGGGTGATGATAATAACAATTGTAGCAGCAAACAGTTATGATAAAATGGTAGCAGTGATTGTAGTAATGATGGTGGAATGGTAATAACAATAATTATAATTATTATGATGGTCGTTTGAATTAGAAAATAATTGATGTTGTTATAGTGTCAGTGGTTTCTCTTTTGCTGTTCATAGGGTCAACAGTGGTTTATGTAGCAGTGTTGGTTGGATTTTTTTTATCCGTTTTGTATAATTTGTGATAATAGGTATTTGTTTCCACGTCTGCATTTAGAAATTATTTCTGATCTTATGTTCAGTAATTTTTTTTTGTTGTGTGTGGGAAATTATTGCTACCTTTTCGGGTAGGCAAAATAGGCATTTCTTTATGTTGTTGTAGGCAGGTGCGTTTTTCAGTATTTCCCAGTTTATTCTTGGTGTAATATTTCTGTTTTTTTATTTGCCATATGTATTTAGATAGTGTAGTGCTGTTCGAGTTACTCAAAGAAAATCCATTAAAGCCACTAAGCTGTTACTGAATATGAAAGAATGAGAAAAAAACAGGAAAATTATTAAAGAGCGAGCAAAATAGAAGTGTAATCAAAGAAACAGTAGATAGGATTTCAATTTTTGAACGTTGAATTTGGCTGGAAAGCTTGAGGCGGAAGAGAGTTCCACAAATAAGAAGTGCGAGAAAAGTAACTGTCAGCATAGAACGTATGGTTACATCTAGCCATTTCAACTGTAAAATAATGAGATCTTATCGCCAATCTAGTACTGCGCTTAAATTTATGAAGTCTAGATGCCATAGCGAAGATTTCATCCTTATAATTCCCATGAAAATATTGCTACAAAAGGTAGAGGGAAGATACGTTAAGTCGGTGTGATACGTGACCGAAGCTGTGACTAGACGCCGGGTGAGGACCAATAAAATTGCTGATTCTTTGGATTTTATCAAGAATCTCTAGATATACAACAGGAACAGCAGATAATACGTGGCAGCAATATTCCAGGAAGAATAGTAGACTTATAAATATGTAAGTCAGATTCGGGAAATAAAATTGGCTACCACGACACATTGAACCAATTTTCTCAGCAGCTGACCTTCCAATGGATACAATATAATTTTTTCCATTTCATGTCAGCCGAGAATGCAAGCCCCAGAAAGCACAAAGTGTCACTCTGCTGGAGGGTAGCATCAGCCATTCTGATGGAAGTCAGGAATGGTTATTTCAGGCGAATGGTAGAGGTTTTGTTTTTGAAGGCGTTAAGATTAACAAACGGATCCTTGACCCAGTTAATAACAAACTGTAGATTATGTTTTATATCCGCTACCAGT
This sequence comes from Acanthosepion pharaonis, assembly GCA_903632075.3. Lineage (NCBI taxonomy): Eukaryota > Metazoa > Mollusca > Cephalopoda > Sepiida > Sepiidae > Acanthosepion > Acanthosepion pharaonis. The sequence goes on from CAHIKZ030005219.1 coordinate 1,357,126, forward strand.
TTGACCTTGTCGAATTGATCAGATATTAGATGCATAGTTTTCTATTATTAGTGATAATAATTTTATGAGACGACAATTGAACTTAAAATACTGTTTTATTGAATGAATTGGTAATTACGACACGTCGTAACACGTTTATCAGTGGTCAGTTTATGAAACGAATTATCTTTTAGCATCATCAGAAAATTTGAGCGTAAATGAATATAAATCTTAATTTAAAAAATCAATCAAGATAACAAATGGATAAGAAATATTTGAATATTAAAGCTATTTTTCTGCTGTAAAGTTACTTTATTACCTATAATAATTGTCATGATGACACCTAGCGACTTAAAAATAGTCGTTTAAGTAAAATGTAGTGGCCAAGAAGACTTTTGAAGACTACGTTTTCTATAATTTAAACCTCGGTCTGGATAAAAGAATAAAATTGTGTGACTTTTATATAAAAGACGTTATATATATATATCAGGTCATCCCATGTGTTCTGTCCGAATTTTGAATAAAGAAAACAAGTGACCAAATGTTACATTTAATTACAGATTCAATCAACAATGTATTTTCCCTGATTATCTATGACTTCCTTCCATCTATTAACAAGCTTACTAATTCCATTACTGTAAAATTCTTTTGGCTTTGATTCGAAGAACTCCCAAATGTCAGTTTTAACCTCTTCCTGTGTTACAAAAGCTGTTTCTTCCAAATGATTCTGTAAGCTACGAAACAAATGGTAGTCTGAAGGAGCTAGATCGGGAGAATAAGGTGGATGAGGAATTTTCTCCCAACCAAGATCTTCGATCTTTTGTGACGTGATTCTTGCTGTGTGGGGTCGCGCATTGTCCTGATGAAACATCACCTCTTTTCGATTCACTAGAGCAGGTCTTTTTTTTTCCTCAAAGCTTGGTTCAAACGCTCTAATTGCTGACAGTATATTTGAGCATTAATTGTTGCATTAGGTGGTAAGAATTCAAAGTGGATTATTCTTTGGCGATCCCACCAGATTGAAAGAAGAACCTTTTGCCTATGAAGTTCCCTTCTCGGCTATGGCTGGGCTCCTTCTCCTTTACCAAGCCACTGTTTACGACGCTTAACATTTCGATAAAAGATCCATATTTCGTCTCCAGTCACAAGTCTATCCAAAAAAGGTGAAATAAGTTGGCGAGAATGGAATGAAGAGCAGATGTCAACTCGAGATTTGAGGTTGTTTTCAGACAATTCATGAGGCACCCATTTTCCAAGTTTAGGAACTTTTCCAAGTTGTTGAAGATGACGATGGACAGTTGTATGGTTTGAACTGAGACCCACTGCCAATTCCTCAACTGATAAAGCAGGATTTTCTTCAAGGGCTGCTTCAAGAAGCTTTCATCAAACTCAACTGGACGTCTGGTTCGATCTTCATCTTCAAGGGTGAAATCTCCACCTCTGAATTTTGCAAACCATCTTCTACAAGTTCTTTCATTCACATTCCTCTCCATAAACTGAGTGAATGTTTCTAGCCACTTCGGCTGCTGAGTTTTCTTTCTTGAACTCATAAAGCATTATGTGCCTCAAATGCTTCTCGGGTACTTCCATGTTAGCAGGGTTTTAATCAAACACAATTTAATTTTATTGTTCTCTGAAATAAAATCTGATCAGTTTAAATGCATCTAAACATAAAAATAATGTTCAGCTCCATTAGACATTATAAAATACTCTTTAAATTTCGTTCATTTTAACAAAAAGTTAAAATTCGGACAGAACTTATGGGATGACCTGATATAATAAATATAAATGTCAGTGTGTCACTGTGTCTCACTTTTTCAACTTCATTGTTAGAGCCGTAGCCCATTTTGGAATCAGACTGATACCGTGAGCGAATTAAAAACATTTCGGATACCGTCATTCTACTGATACCAATTTTTGATTATTTTTCATTTTGCCCATTGGCCACTCATGTTGATATAAATTGTAATATCATATTGTTATGCCTCGATCTATGTCTCTGTATGTGTGGATGTATAACCATATATGTATTTGCATATGTGGATATTTGAATTAATTGGTGTGTCCATGTGTATTATATTTAAAAAGATTTATAAGATATATATATAAATTGCATTTAAATTATATTTATCGGATATAATGTAGAGTACATACGTATATAGATACGTATATATATATATATATATATGTATGTGTGTGTGTGTGTGAACATTGAAGTCAACACTCAGAGGTGACAGGCTGTTTCATGCTGGGCACAATCGTCATGACCCCTGAAGGTAGCATGAAACAGCCTGTCGCCTCTGAGTATTGACTTCAATGTTCACTTTTATATTTATATTTACATACGCTCTATCTCTGATACTGAGCATTTTATCCCAAAAAATATAACACACCTTAAATCTATATTTCTTCATATATATATATATATATATATATATATATATATATATATTTTTTTTTTTGTCAAACTTCTTTATTCATAATTATCCGGTAGGTGAAACGTAGGTAGATAGATTCTGGCCTTTTAAGTATATATGTATTTATATGATAGAAATTAAGGAGGATTTGAGATAATCATAATTAATTAATTCATCGAGTCTAGGTACGCATCCACTACCGAGAATTGAAACCAAGACAGTTACGATATGAGGCAAGCGTCATACAAACTGTACCAACGGGCCTCGGTAGCAAAGAGGTAACGAATTAGCCTCAATATAGCGCCGTTCGTTCACATATTCAGTGGTGTTACCTCTTCGTCATCGAGGCCCGTTGGTATGAAAAAAATATAACATGACAACAATTTACAGATCGCAACCCCTATATATATATATATATATATATATATATATATATATATATATATATATATATATATATATATATATATATATATATATATATATATATATGAAGAAATATTGTCTTAAGGTGTGCTATATTTATGGGATAAAGTGCTCAAGACGTCAGGCTGTTTCATGCTTGACGCAATCATCAGGCCAAGATTGCGTCTAGCATGAAACAACCTGTCGCCTCTCAGTGTTGACTTTAATGTTCACTATTATATATATATATATATATTTAATTCTGATGAGCTACTAGATCATGCAATTTAAATAATTTATACAAGTTTGTCTAGTTATTTTCATTTGGATCCTTTCATATTTAATGTTTACAGTAGATAATTTTAAATATCGGTATCTGTACAAATAGCTTTTAAGAGTGAAGGCAATAGTGTTCGATAATAAATGTTTTATTTTAACAATTTTTACAGTCCAAACAATACATAATTTAGTGTGACGGAAAGGAGAAAAAAAAAAGCATACGAAGAAAAATACAAAATCAAAAATCTTGATGATTATTATAACAATTATAATGTTTCTGTCACAATATATTATATATATATATATATATATATATATATGCTATTTTACATTTATTATTTTAGGAATTATATGTTTTAATTATTTAACAATGTTTGAGGTTTTATAATAACTCGAGATCATACGTTAAATTTTTAGACAGGAATTTATTATGTTTATACGTTCTTAAAATACACACACACACACACACACACACACACACACATATATATATATATATATATATATATATATATATATATTGAGGCATGTTTCATTGAATAATTCAAACGAGTTTTGTCTACTTATTTTCAGCTGGATCCTTTCATATTCATGAACAGACATTTTAATGTCATTATTCAAGGAATACTGAATAATGTCTATCAATATGGTAATTTTTGCTCTTCCTATAATAATGACAACAAAAAGCTTCTCTTTGAATGTGAAAAGATCCAATGAAACATGTCTAAGCTGTACACACACACACATACACACACACACACACACACACACATATATATATATATATAATTATTTATTTAAAAATATGATTCCAAATCGCGACATAAGAAGTCCCATGTTTCAAAACAATAGCCGAAAACTTTCAATATAATTATTTAAATTAAATTGAGTTAAAATAAACTCTGTTCCATCTTCAAGCGAAATTTTTTTGGAATAACGTGTTTCTGAAATTTACGTGTTTTAAAATTGAAATCAAAATTTTCATGGTAACAGCTAGGGCGAATTGTTTAAGTTGGGTAGGCGGGTGTTTGGTGTTAATAATAAGTATCAGTATAGAGTTACTTTCGTAGATGTCAAGTCAGGGAAAGGTGGGGGTGTCTAAATTTGAAACGGAAGATGTATTAACCCTCGTCTAGTTTGCATGTCTATGGAGATTTATTTATTTTTTTATTTTATTTTTTTATGAAAGGATTTGTGCCTATAAAAACTGTCGTAACGTTTGTTTTTGACGACTTCATAAAAGGGTTATCTTTTTTAGGTATTTAAACTATTTATTTCGGCTATGGATTATGAAGAGTGTTATATTGTATGCATGTTTTAGTTAATTATTCAAACTGTGAATCTGATGAGTGGGCTATGGATTATATATATATATATATATATATATATATATATATATACTGATTTGCTCAGTGGGAAAGTGTGCCATTGTATTCGTGCAGCGTTACAGTTTTCGTACGCTTCCTTGAAGTAGCGTCCATCGCAATTACCGTAGGACAACTAATCAACAGTCGAGACAATATGTGTCTGGGCGGGATGAAAATCTAGTGCAATCACGGATGATGCTATATTTTTCAAGGCCAATCAAATCTCATCACACACCCAGAAAATAGATTCATATTACTGCATACCACTGCAAATGACCTAATCTGAGAAAAAATAGAAATCGTTGTCATTCTAGTCATTCTAGTGGGTTTAAATCTGAACCTATGGTGAAAGAAATGAAACTAAAGCAGTTGTTTCAATTAATTTGTACAAGGGTATTATATATATATATATATATATATATATATATATATATATATATTATTATTATTATTAGTTAATCATAATATTGAAGGGATTCCAGTTAAATAAATTCTCAAATATATACAAAAAAAATATACTAACAAATATAGCTCACAAATTACGAAGAGCTTTATCTTTGTAAAATGTGTGTTTTCGTTTTGTTTTGTTTTGTTTTGCTTTTACAAGTGGAAAATGTCATGAAGCGATTTCTGACATTACGTCTCTAGTTGGGACCCGGAAAGAAATGTGTATAGAACACAAATCCAAAGAAATAATAATAATAATAATAATAATAATAATAGTAATAATAATAATAATAATAATAATCGGTTACGGAGATAGGACCTGTTACAATTCTATGGGACTACACAATACACACTGACAGAACAATCAAAGCCAACCGTCCAGATATTGTTATTAAAGACCACAAACAAAAACGGTGCCTCCTTATTGATATGGCAGTCCCTGCTGATTGCAATGTATCTTTGAAGATATTCAAAAAGCTGTCAACATACAAGGACCTTGAAATAGAAATCTCGAAAATGTAGCATATGGGAACATCAAAAATCCCTGTTGTATTTGGAGCCCTAGGACTGGTTGGAAAAGATTGCAGTAGACTAATTGAAGGGATTTCTGGAAGTCCATGCCTCAAGGAGATACAAAAAATTGTTCTGACAAGTACAGCCTACACTTTACGAAGGGCTTTATCTATGTAATTTTTTTTTTTTTTTTTTTTGTCAGTGGAAAGTGTCATGATGCCATTTCTAACCTTAGGTCCCTGGGCGGGACCCGGAAAGAAATGCGTAAACGCCAGAAATCAAAGATAATAATAATAATAATAATATTGTAAGATAGTTGTAGGTTTCTACCTCCAACCTATTGTCATTGTTTTATTTTTGAGCCAGTGCGTATTGTTTTGTTTAATAAACAATTATTGATTTATAGTCTTTCTAAAAACTCAAGTTAACGTTATCACAACCTAATCCCACTGTTAAGGAACTTTATGGCTTTGTTTTTATTTTATTTTTTCTTGTTATTAAGTATTAAAAGAGAACGGTTAACTCTTATATTCACCCCGGTGTCTAAATAACAGACTTTACTCTAAATTCCGGACAACGCTTGCTTATTTGCCAAAGCTTCCCTTGAGGCAAGCGATATTTGTCAGCCGAGGGCATGAAAAATATCGAGTAACGCTGCGCATTATTTAAGAGGCAAATGAAAAGAGAAATGTTTGTATATTGATTTATGCATAAATATTAATGTGTCATGACCTTGCAAAATCGATAGCCATCATTTTTGTTAGAAGTGTTACATTTCACATATCGCCTATATATTTATCATTTATTACAGCGTTTAGACTAATATGTGTTTTAGACTCCCCCAGTTGGTTTTATCCGGTTGTTTGTATCTCTACCTACGATCGTCTCGTCGTTGATGGGGGGCATTCCAAATTTTGTATACACAAAAGAATATACAAGAAGAGAAACTGACAAAAGAAACGAAAGAAAACAAATTCCGCTCAGTATCGTTTGATGAAAGTACAGATAATATTCCTCTCTTGGTGAGGTTGATTTTATATAAGATATAGCCAAGCCCATCTAAGGTTAGGCCCTGAACATTATATAAATCCCATCATCCATTAATTTTGTTAACTTTATTCTGTGTCGATTTTTGCGTTCATTTGAGCAATTGTTACTGCTTCAATATTTTTCCGTTGTCATTTATATATATATATATATATATATATGTGTGTGTGTGTGTGTGTGTGTGTATTTATTTAGGCAGCAATCCTTCTCTCATACACATTTCATTGAATACGACAGACAAGGTGCTTTTATTTAGTTTTTATACAATTTCTCATCGATCTAATAATTTATATATATATATATATATATATATATATATATATATATATATATATATATATATATATATATATAAACAAATGTAAATGGATATAGATCCGACAGAATGAAGAAAAATTTTGAAAAAACAAACAAAACAAAAAAAAAATTTAGATCCTAATAGAATTCTTTTCATTTTCTTTTTCATTCAAAATAATCAAAAATGTTTAGGAATACGTTTTGAAAGCGTCGCCCATGTGACGACAACGTGACCATGCTAAACGGAAAGCTTATCATTTTAAAAAATTTCAGTTATCTGTTTTGGATAAGACTTGTTTTTTATGTCCATCGTCTTTGTCAAATTGAACTGAATTGTATTTTAATGAATATTGTCCTGAAGAAGGTTTATTAAACCGAAACGTCAGACGTCGACATTTCATTCATTTGAAACAACATAATTGCATTTACGGATTTTTGTTTGTTTTTTCCAAATTTTTTCATATATATATATATATATATATATATATATATATATATATATATATGTGTGTGTGTGTGTGTGTGTGTGTGTTCATGCATATATAGGCATATATATGTACGCATGTGTATATTTATATATTCATGTATACATAGGCAACAGAGATGTGGTTCTGCAGAAGGATATCCTGGACCGATCGTGTGAGCAACGATGATATCTTAAAGAGGTTGTAAACAAGAAGGAGCCTTATACTTAATATTAGGAAGAGGCAGCTGAAGTTTCTGGGACATATAATGAGGAAGGAGGGCCTGGAGAATCTGATACTCACGAGTCGAATAGAGGGGGAAAAAGAGACAAGGGAGAACAACGCATGACATACCTGGCGTACTTAAGCAAGTGGATTACAGAACGTGGCCTGGAGGAAGAAGTAGAGTAAAGTAACTTGTTGATAGCTGCAAGAGATAGAGGGCGTTGGAGAGCCATGATCGCCTACGTTCTGAAAGGACATAGCACATAAAAAGAAAGAAAGTATAGCACATTTCTCTCATCCTTTAACATCTATACACGAAAAGTTATTCGTGAGAATGAACGGATCTTGTTAAAATTTATTCAATCAGACATACCTAAACGAGCATTTGCTGCCTAGATACAAAAAATTTACATATATATATATATATATATATATATATATATATATATATATATATATATACTCGTTTGGAAAACCTCGGATAGCTCAAATAATAGAACAAATCGGTCCACGAGGAAATAATTGGAAATAAAGAAAGAAAGAACCAAGAACATTAATACAATACAAAACCAATCGTCAAGAAGAATTATAACAAAGATTAAACTCATAGCAAATAAAACTGATGCCAACATTAACAGAGTATGGGTGGGGAGTATTCACTTGTAATCTGTTATTGGGGTGCTGATTTCTGAAGTTTGGGAGGATACGAGTTTTGAAGTTCAAAGTGGCAGTGAACGTTCATCGGTAATTGTCAGCCAACATCTGAAAACAGTAGTCGAACAGCAATCAGCGTCAAAGCGTAAAGGAAGTACATTATTTACATTAATCGGACTATGGTCCTCATCTTTGTCGCCACATTTATTACAATGTTTAGGTGGTTGGATTGTCGAACTGAACCCTTTATTTCGCTTTAATCAATGACTCATAGATACCTGTGGACGTCTAAAAAAATAACGGTTTAATTAAACGGTTGAATGTCAATAAATTATTTTAAGGCTTTTGTTTATTTGCATCTCACTAATAAAGCTTTCCAATAATTGCCGTCTTTTTTGACGGCACAGGTACACTAGTTTCTTTTAATGTTTGCTTGAGAATAATTAACGACTTTATTTGCTTGTTTATTAATCTCTTTTCCCCCATACCTATTTACATCTCTAGCTACAGCTATTACTGTTGTTTATAGTAAACACAAAAATAACATTGATAGAAAAAAATCTGGGTATATCAAAGTCCTTCCAGGCGAATATTTTGTCATGTGATATTATGAGAGTTGAAATTGCATAAATAAAAAATTGTAAACTTCAATATTGATCAAAGGATATAACTTTACGTGATGAAGTCTATGGAGTTGATTCTATGGAAATTGTACCTGTGAAGAATTTTTTTCAAAAAGACAAGAAAGATGGAAAAGCCATAACGTGAGAGAATCTCAAAAATTTAGAACTGAAGCCTTGGAAGTCCTTTTGGCTGATGATCCCACACAATCGATTTTGGTATTGGCCAAAAAACATGGCGTCAACTGTTATAAAATTGTCTAAATTTGCACTCAACAACCCAGAGATTGAACTCAAATTACTCTCACCATTTCACAAACGAAGGCTTTAAGCTTGGGTTTAAAGCTCCAAGATATAGACTCAGGGTTGTCCTACGAGACAGCAACCTAGTAGATTAAAGTGTTGGTACGCGAATTAGACTCAGTGGAAACAATGTTAAATAAGAAAAATATAACTTATCCCTAGACAATAACAAGATGAGATATCCCTAGATAACAAAATGCGAACAACCTAATCCTTAAATTAAAAAAAAAGGATCAGTTTGAAATTCTCTGAAGGTTGTCTGGATCGATAAGCAACCAATGAAAGCCAGAGGGCTCAAAGAAACACTGGGATATTAACAACAAAGATGAGGACAATATTACGAAACGCTGTAATTATTGATAAATCCTGTTTGAATTTCTGAGATGAGGAGTTATTAATTACACTATTTATATTCGGGCTATTGTCTTCATATTTGCTGTTGATATTACAATGTATCGACCGTTGTGCTCTCCTATGTCGTGTCACGGGAAAATGGTCTTGTGGATGGAAGCATCGGTTTGTTAATTTGGTGACATGAGAATTTTGAGTTCAATCCTTTGTCGATTTTTTTTATTTTTTTATTTTTTGGAGTGTACTTGTACTAAGTGAAAACAGGCGGGCAATAACTGACAACTCTAAATAAAAAGAAGAACGAGACGATATCCTTAGGCATGCGCAGTGAAACGAGAACAGTCTAAGCCGGTAGATTAAATAAAGAGTTCAGTTCAGAAAGTTACTCAGATTGATATACACATGAGGAAGACCAGAGAGCATAACGGCCGAAATGCTGCGATAACAACAACAAAAATTAGGACAATAGTCCGAATATATGTAGTATAAATATAGAAAACTCCTTATGCCATAAATTCTTATATTTGTGTTTTCATAGAAACCAAATGGGAAAGTTACTTAATTTATTCTAAAAACAGTAAATTTTCGTACGTTGATCTTATTTTTTGTATGGATTTCTGATTTGTTATTTAAATCATTACACGCTATTTAAGTAGTAATTTAGAATATCGTTATATCTGGTAGCTCTCCAAAGACACTTAAAATGATATACTGATTTTTTTACGGGTTATCAACAATAATTTTTCATAGAGAAGAGATGTGTTCATTCCTATTCTAAGGTGAATTGCGTTTAAATGAATATAACGAACCCAACTGGAATTCGAACTCGGCTCTCTAATTTCTCATTCCGTGCCACTATATATTACACCACACGCACATACACAGATACTTGACAGAAAACAAAACAAACTAGATTATGGAAATTCCAATCGCTTATGACCATCGGAAAGCAAATTGAAGCTATGAATAATATAAAATCTGTTAGCGCAATCCTGTTTTGTTATAAATTGAAAAAATAAAATAAATAAATAACGTTTAGCTCCATTATTTGATTCCTGTGGTTGTGGTTTCTTTAAAATGCACATACCGTAAATATGTTCTCGCACGACTTTACCACACTACACACTTGCTCATACAAAATTAAGATCCAACAATGGCCGGCCTCCACTTCCGTTCGAGAAGCGTGTATTCGCAGTAAGTAAAAAAATTAGTTTGCACTTTTTAACATTTTGTGTCATTTGTTTACGATTTTTTTTCTGTTCCGTACTTCGGTAAATTGGGAAAGTTAAGAAAGCTGATACCAAAAATTGCACAACAGGAGATAAAAAAAGAAGCTGCCAGCATCGAAATACAAAACGAACAATGGACTGGCTGACACATGGATGCTGTCTTGAGCATGTACAGTAAAATAATACATTGATGGCCATTTGTGTCATCGGGAATAGAAAACGCTATATATATATATATATATATATATATATATATATATATATATTAAGAAATGGACAAGGTCCGACAATTTATTTATTAAAGACATTTTTATTTATGTTTAAATATATTTTATTTATGTTTAAAATAACAACGTTAAACATAAATAAAATGTATTTAATAAATATATATATATATATATATATATATATATATATATATATATATATATATATATATATATATATGCATGGATGTATGTATGTAGGTAAGTATGTATATGTATGTGTAGTTCTTTGATTGTTGGTCAAATGACGTCATTGTCAATTTATAGTTGTGAAGGAGAGATAAAGACGTGCTCATCCATATGGCCAATGTGCCTATTCCTGGAAAAGAAATCGATACCTTGCGTCAAACGTAGCAAGCAAGGAAGCAAGAAAGGGAACTAAAAAAAAAAAAAGGAAGATTTTTTTAAAAAATAACGAGATGGGCAGGATGAAAGAAAGCATCCGACATCTTTGAAGAAATTGGAAACGAATGACACACACACACACACACACATATACATACGCACACACATATGCATAAACATACATATATATAATTATATATATATACATTTATATATGCATATATATACATACATATATATAATTATATATATATATATAATTATATATATATATATATACATATATATATATATATATATATATATATATATATATATATATATATATATATATATATATATATACAAATATTAAAACAAAAGTATAATATATACAAATATTATATATATATATATATATATATATATATATATATATATATATATATATATATATATAAATATATATGGAAAATAGAGTATAATATATATTTTAAAATAAAATATCCACATTTCATTGATAAACGTTTGCGGTTTATCTTCTTTTTTAAAATATCCATTTTTCTCTCGTTGGAGCAGTTATAACCTCTTCCATATATATATATATATATATATATATATATATATATATATATATGATAATTTTACCATATAGGCAAAGACAATTTACTCACTACAAAGATGCAACTTCGTTTCGGTGCAATTCAGTTGCACCTCGACGGGTGACAACCAGAAATGGTTATTTACAATTCTGCTTGTAGGCAAACTGTATGTGAAAGAAACGTTTCTTTCTTTTTTTTTCTATATTTATTAAGCCGAATAACTCATATATTCAACATGTCAAGAAGAAACCACCACTTCTAAATTTATTAATTTACAAAACACTTTCATTGATTACAGAATTAGTAGTGATAACTCCAATATAAATATAGGCACTTCGGCTTTAGCTTGGTTTCTTATAGTAAACCAAAGCATAAAAATCCCAATTATTACTATAACTATCGCTAGAATTTATCCCTCCTACCTTTTCCATCGTATTACTATCTCATATTCCCACCTTTTCTCCCCCAACCCTCACTCTTAGGCTTAGGACACTTGTGAGATGATGTACCTAAACTATTGACCGTTTTTATCGACAAGGAATCTTCTTAGACTAGCCAGCATTCAACACCCCATCCATCCTTCTTCAAACTGCTATCAACAAGTACGATTGTTTCACTCCGTCAGTTTTTGCATTATATATATTTTTTCTCAAACAAATGGTAAAAGGGAAGTGACGTTTCACATACGACTTGCCTACAAGCAGAAGTGTTTTATAAACATATTTAGTTCTCACCTGTCGAGGTGCAATTAAAATGCACCCAAACGAAGTTACATCTTTGTAGTGAATAAACTGTTTTTGTCTATATGACAAATTTATAATACATAATCATCGCTCTACTATCGGTATCAAGCCCTCTTTTGGATTAATGCTGTGAACGTTAGAATTCATATATTATCTTCGTTCTCATTGCATCGAATATATATATATATATATATATATATATATATATATATGACTCCATTGATTCTATTATTCCTTTATTCGTGTGAAGAATTTAATTCTTGGAACGAAAGGCGTTAATTGAAAGTTATTTTACCTTTTGCCATTCGATTACTATTTCATTATGTGCAAATTAAAACGAGAAATAATACGAGAGACAGCGTAATTCATATCTTACAAAAATATAAAATAAAATAAATATATAATTGACAGACTTTTAAGCACACACTTACATTCACCACCTTTAATATACTCGCATATATATCAGCAAAAGCCACTTCTACTTTACACTTCTGCAACCACCACACCCAATTAGCGTTAATCTTTTTTTTCTACGCCCTGATGGATTTACACGCTCGCTTGAACGCCAAAAGCCAATTAAATATATTTTAGTTCTAGTCACTAATGGCGAACACCAGAATGTCGCTCAATTAAGCAATAAGAAATGTATAATATAGCTTCGCTTCGCGCCGGTGTTCGAGTTGAGACGAAGTTGGTGTATCAAAAGCAGATTATATATTTGACGTGGCCGAGTGGTTAGAACGACCGCATTCTGACTATGAGACCCGGGTTCGTATCTCAGCATGGTAGTTTTGTCAGTAAGGAGACTTTCTGACGTTATCGGACTGGAGGGGTCGATCCTAGCATGCGTCACCTTTGTGAAGTGCCTGAAAACCATACCACAGGTTGACCCAGGTCTTGTAAGTGAAATTAGAGGCCGTCGATAGTTGTGCTAGCACAAAGTCACAAGTCATCGTGGCCAAGTGCATGAACGTGCTGGCTTTGTTCAAATTGTTGATCACGCTAGATAGAAGTATAGCTGAATAAACACAAATGCGCCTGAGCAAGAGTCTGCAATAGCCGCCCTAGTAGACAGGTATCCTCGAATAGTTATAGCCAACTATACTACTATTACTACTACTTATACCTGATTGAACAGAATATGTTTGTCCTTATCCCAGCAACCATCCGCGTCCAGGGTAAGACGATAAACTACATCCAACAGCAAGGCCACTGATCAGGAGGTTTTGAGAAGCGTGGAACCACTTCTTAATTGTTGGTGTTCCTCAGGTCCGCCCTGGTGCTACCACCCCTGACCCGAGGTAGTAGCACCTGTTAAGGTCCCAGCTATGGGCAAATAGTTAACCCCAAAACTGGGATAAAAACACTATGTAAGTGTAAAAATAGGTTTTAATACCAGTAGTACATCGTAAAAAATTATTTCCAGAAATAAATCGTTGAAGAAAAATACTATTACCAGCAATATATTTTTGAAAAATAGAAAAATGTTACCAGCAATACATTTTTGAAAAAATATTACCAGATATACCTTTTTGAGGAAAAAAAAATAGTACCAGCAATAGTTTTTTGGAGGAAAAATATTACCAGCAATACATTTTTAAAAACAATATTACTAGATATACATTTCTGAGGGAAAAAATATTACTAGCAATAGGTTTCGGGAAAAAATATTACCAACAATACATTTTTGAAAACAATATTATCAGATATACATTTCTGTGGAAAACATATTACCAGCAATAGTTTTTTTTTTTTTTTTAAATATTACCAGCAACACATTTTGAAAAAGAATTATCACCAGAAATAGATTTTTGACAAAAATAATATTAACAGCAATGAAAATTTTGTTGGCATTAAATAACCTGTTGATGCTGATATGCCGTAAAACAAACCAAACCAATCCCATCAACTACATCCACTTTTTTATTATTTAATGACAACATATGTGAACTAATAAATACATCGTGTTTAGTTGTAATGTTACAGAACGCGTAGCTTAAACAAAGGCAAAATGATAGTTCTGGGGGTTGTAATTCCTAACCGGGCCGAACAAAAATCTTTTGCGGCATGGATGTAGCCGGGGGCCGGGGGTTGCTGACCCCTGATTTAGCCAATTTTTGCCGAGCCTTTTATGCTATCCGCTCTAACGACACAAAAAGAAAACATTTCAATTCACATATCAGATCTTTAACCGCACTCAAGTAAATAAAGGCTTTAAAGAGTAAACACGAAGGCAAGTAACAAGTTATCCGCTCTTCCACTATAATATAATTTTAGGTTTGTGCCACTGCCTTCTGCTAATGCGAGCTTATAGTTGCTACTAATGTGGTAGGGTAATCGAAGTTTGATCCTGATTGCGCCAGTTTTCTTGCTGTTGTCACAGTGTAAACATGGCCGCTCCACTAGCACTGAGCACCAAGGAGAAAACAAAGAGCGGTGATCCGATTTCGCTCGTCGGAAAGTGTGTCAGAAGCTGACCCAATACGACAATGCACCACCGCGTAGAAGTGTGTATGTGTGGATCGAGATGCACAAAGAACGTATGTCAACCACCACTACTGACGAGAAGATTCAGCAAGCTCGAAGGATGGTAATGGCGAACTGGCGAATAGGTAGCATGTTCTCTCTAGATTCGGATCACTGTCCATCATTCTTCCTTGGTGGACTCTGCTAGCGGAGCGGCCATATTTACACTGTAACAGCAACTCGAAAACTGGCGTGATCCAGCTCAAACTTCGATTTCGTGACCACAGTAGTACTAACCCTAAGCACGCTTGAAACAGAAGGCAGTGTGACAAACCTAAACATATGTTGTGGCTAATAGGCGGATAATTGTTTACTTAACTTACCCGCGTATAATACTCAACGATCGACTTACAAACACATATGGACCGCCAATTTTGGTACAAAGGGTAACAAACTGGTCTTGCAATCATTACTACAGTCCTCCACACTTGTTGCTTTGTACAACAGATGACTACCGCGAATTTTTTTAAAAATCCATACAAAAACTAACTTATCTTTATTATTTAAGGTCGCCTCGAGATTGCTAGTTTTTAATGACTTAATCTGCTTGATCAGTAACACTGAGTAGGGAGTTCAGTCCTCTCTGGGTAACCCGATTACCTTTTACCTTATGCCAAATCTAAGCAAAGATTAATATATAACTCACAAACAAGAAGATATTCCAACTGACATTTTCTCAAAGAGATACTCTACTTGCATTATTTATATTATTCGGACTGTTATCCTCATCTTCGTTGTTATATTTACAACGTTTCGGCAGTTGTACAAAAGGGAGATCACTGGCCACTGTGAGATGAGGCTGAAATAACAGACAGAGAGCATCACTGGAAAATACGAAAACGTAAGTAATCAGCACACATGCTAGGCCACAAAAATCTCCTGAGCCGAGCAAGCATAGAGACGAATACAATATGGGAACCAGTAATAAGGAGTGCTAGAGAAAAAGCAATGAATAACAAGTAAAATTGCAATATAAGCTCTGGTAAAAAATGCAATATTAATAACAAAAATTGCAATATGAGCACTGGTAAAAAATGCAATATTAATAACAAAAATTGCAATATGAGCACTGGTAAAAAATGCAATATTAATAACAAAAATTGCAATATAAGCTCTGGTAAAAAATGCAATAATAATAACAAAAATTGCAATATGAGCTCTGGTAAAAAAATGAAATAATAATAACAAAAATTGCAATATGAGCTCTGGTAAAAAAATGCAATAATAATAACAAAAATTGCAATATGAGCACTGGTCAAAAATGCAATATTAATAACAAAAATTGCAATATGAGCTCTGGTAAAAAAAATGTTTCCTGAGACATTAGGATTATAAGTCCCGAAAATTCATGCACAGATGTCATCAAGGACACATGGCCCAGTAGATAAAGATGACTAGTAGTTGTGAGTTCAATACCAGGGAGTTGAGTTATAAGGAAAATAACTGAGACATCTGGAAGAGGCATGGCACTTAGAACTAGAACAATCTACATCGGAATTCCAATAAGAACGTACAACGGCCGAAACGTTGTGAATATGGCAATGAAGATGAGGATAGTCCGAATAATGTAAATAAGGCAAGTAATCATAATACGTCATCTCTATGCTATAGACAGATAAAGGGTTCCCTGTCATCTTCACTAGCTACTTTATGTCAAGAAAGCCTGGATTTCACAAACCAAGACTTACATCCACAAACCACACTTTAAAGTGTGAACTGACACTAATATCCGCCCTGTCCTTGGCCGTCTCATCAGTTATCTCCCTACAACTACGTCAAATCGACCCACACAATGCCACTCGCGTCGTCCGTTTGAAAACTGACCTAGGAGTGAATTCTTACTAACATCGTCCACGTCAATTCAGCTGGCTTTGAAACTGTCACTAACATCTTTCCTGACAAATTGACCGATATGCACACGCTCAGTTACATTGTCACTATCGGTCTTATCAATTATCGGTCTTATCTATTAGTTATCTCCCGAAAAATATCCACATCAAACCGACCCACACAATGCCACTCGCATCGTCCTTTTAAACCTGACCTATAAGTGAACTCCTATTAACATCGTACACGTCAATTTAACTAACTTGGGAACTGTCATTTACATCATGGACATACACTAATTATAGATATCGATTCATCTTTCAAAATACAAGCATTTTTCTTCTCGATAACAGACAAAAATTATTCATTTTCATTATTTGAATCCTGTATGCCCCTGTCTCTATCTTCGACATTACTACTCTTTATTTTACCTCTTTGCAATATAAGTTTCATTGGATAGCCGTCGTAGTCCAGCATTATTCAGTACTTCAAATCGGGTACTTGTTAACCTATCCAATATAATGGTTGTAGAAGTCAAGTGACTTACATACTAACATGGCTGCCTTCATGTGTCCTCTTGAAGAAACAGGCCAGCTAATTTTACCTCATTTTATAGGAGAGTTCCTAATACCACTTAGGTTGGTCCATTTTGCTAGAATGGACCTACCCAATACATTTGCATGATTGGTCTCTATTCACCTATATATCTCACCATTAAATGACTCAAGTCAGTTGAGCATCTGGCCACACTTGCCTACTTGTGTGTCAGACCACTGGCAAGCTAACCAATATTGTACAATGGTGAGCCTCGATTTGATTTCATTTACGCATCACTTGTCGTTTTCTGGAACATACCGAGAAATAATGATTTTTTTTTTGGCTTCCTGGGAAGGTCTGGATAGGTTATCTAGTCTAAAGGGAATGAAAACGTTAATTGATTCTTGCAGGGAAAACTGATGGTTACTTAATTATGGTCATTTTATGCATAGGGGATAAAAATAGTTGCTCTGGGAAGATTGAACATGATTATTTCCTGCTGAGTGCATATCGTAGGTAAACAGATATTTAGCAGTGAATACAATAACTTACGCGATGTATTTTATATGCTGTGTCCCTTCAAGATGTGCGCGATCATATATCCCCACAGCTTCTCTCCATGTTTGACATCCATCTAAGCAATCTTGTTAGGTAGGATACTAAATGTTTCTCTCGGTACGTCTTGCCTTCGATATGTCCTGTTAGTGTCAAATTCCCGGACGAATAACATTCCTTGATCCTGCCATAGCAAACCTCCATACGCCATGCCACTTACAAAGTATCAAACCACCTACATTCCCTCCGTATTCCATCGGTGAAAAGTAAGTTCCACTCGAACAGCTTCTTCTCGCGAACCACTGCCCTGTAGAACCGACTCCTAGCAGGATGTTTTCCCCTCATCTATACACACAAATGACTTCCTAACGTAATCCTCTACCACGAGTGGCCCCCGGGGCCTTGTAAAAAGTGACTCTCACTGTAAACAAAAAAAAAAAAGTAAAAAAAAAAAAAAAGGACTTACCTTGTTTAAGAGTTCTTGCAGTTTTCTTTGTCTCTCATCAACACTGTGTCCCCTATATAAATAATAATAAGATGCTGCCTACCAATAATAAATCCTGGTAGGACTTCTAGTTCTCTGGGAATCGCCACACTCTAATGGCTGAATAAATCCGTTGAGAAGACCCGTCCTTTTCATACGCCTTGTTGTAACATAGGGAAGGTTACTGAATAGAATAACCACACGAAGGTTGGTAACGAACGATAATACTTAGGACAAGAACAACACATATAAGAATCGATAGCGGCGCGTAGAAGAAGTAGTCAACAGCTAGAAGTGTGTCATGTGAATTCCACAAGAAATCTACAACTGCAGGATATCTATCAACCGGCCTACGCGGTCAGATGTGACACAAGGCCGAATTTAATATAGGGTATCCGTGCCTGTAGGATCGGCCAAAAATTCCCCGTAGACCCCGTATAAAACGGTGTCGGGTAGCTGTTTCACAAGACGAGACTTTGTCCTTCGACATAGCCTCGTCTATTGGGATCCTCTCTGCCCGGAAGCAGAGAGTTTGATCAGCACAGCTGGAGACGAATCTGCAACTGCAGACCAACATACAGTATTTACTACCATATTTATGTGAATGGGAGAATACCCATCATTGTCCGTAGGTATGCTACAACATGCCCATTTCTGTTATTTTTGTGTATTTACTCAATTCATTTTTCTTCCGCATGCAGACGGTTTGCTCCCAGTATATATACTGGAGTATTCTAATGTTTTCCCCGAGTAAATAAAGCTTCCCTAGCAGTTCAAATAGATATTCGTGCCGTACGTTATCAAATGTTTTTTCGTAGTCTTATGAAATCTAGCTAGAGATACTTCTGCATTTGTATTGTGGGTCAATTTGATAATTTAGTGTTTGATATTTTGCCTGGATTCGAACAAGGATCACAGGCATCTTTGGAAGCCGTCTGACATACGTCTTGATGCTTAAATGAACTATATATGAATATTTTAAAAAATAACTTTGCTTTTTGCTACCCAATCTGGTGTTATAAATGCATTGAAATATCTCAGGTCTTAAACCTAACGGAAAAAGAGCGTGGTATTTAGAGAATTTAATCAGCAGCAATTCTAGCTTAATTGTCGATTTACGCTTTATGCCTTCAACCATGGATCAAATTAAACGCTGAATTAGCATTTGATAATCAAGACTTGATTGAAATTGAACACAACTCATTTAAAAATAAACTTGGTCAAGATGTTATTAAAAATAAACATCGCCCAGGCGTAAGGGGAGTTAAAATATAAAAATCATTAAAACGTTTGATTGTCTGGTGAAACACGATGAGTATCCAAGTTTAAAATCAACATTCAATAAGCAGTTCACTGTCTCAATATTGATTACTTAGACTATTTACACACGGACAAGTGTCCTCATCTTATAACCGATTTGATAATTTCTGTGTGCATTCAAATTATTTAAAAGACATGAAAAAAATGAGGACAATAGCTGACATGTAAATCGTGTAAAGAATTAGAATACTGCATTCTAGAAATTCAGACAAAAATTTAAATTTTGGTTTCTTGACATCGTTAAGTCAATGTTGTAACCTTGAAAGGGTTACTGAATGAGGAATAACCAAAACGGAGGTTGGAAATGAAATGGTAATCTTTATAACATTAACAAAATACAATACTCGCCAGCGACGTCGTGTAGGTAAACCACTGCTAGTGGTGGACTACTGAGACAGCATATTGCCCCCACTTAAAATAGTGGTCTGAAAAAAGTTAGGTAAATATAAAGTCTTTTTTTATCTTACTTTTTAGCGTTGACAAGCTCCTGCGGAGCAAAATGGCCATTCAGATGAGGTATTGTTGAATTTCACTATATTATATATATATATATATATATATATATATATATATAGAGAGAGAGAGAGAGAGATGTTTGCAATGTTTATGTCACACCTTCAGTGATCATTAGAACATATCGTGTGTGTCTGTTAACTGTAGTGAAAAAGGGAAAAGACTATTTAATATAATCTATTATTTTATACTCCAACATATTTTTAGAATTTTATTTGTTTACGCTTAGGATACGAAACTTAAACAGATATGCGTTTCGAGAAAAATCTAACCAATGAACTTTAAAGGCAACATAGTAGCCTACTTCATTGTAAAACTCTTCATTCCGCCCAGGAAAAGTGCGCTAGATCAGACGACGGTTTTTCCTGCAAAAAGAAAGACAGATTCGAATCCTGCTGGAGGGCACATTTTCTTTCTTTCTTAATTTTTGCTCGAGTAACGCAGGCCGGTAGACGCAAGGGATACTGTTTAAAATAAACAGGTCGTCTACTCAAACACGAGTATCCCCTAACAATCACGTTTCACGTAATATATATATATATATATATATATATATATGTGTGTGTGTGTGTGTGTGTGTGTGTTTATACTTTCTTTTTATAGATTCAAATATTTAAGGAAATGCTCTGTTTATAATAAACAGTATTAACAGCATTTACCGGCCTGAATGTCCGAGAAATCTTCATAGAAAATATGCGTCCTCCGACAGGAATCGAACCTGTATCCATATACGGAACCATCTTATCGCCTAACGTGCCCTAACCGATTGGGCCACAGAGGAGCGTTCGGTTAGCAAGGTCGATTTTATTGTTTTTAAACACAATTCTCCATTATTTTCTCTCATTCATTCATATCTGCTCGATGTGTATCCTAATGTAAATAAATGACGTCATACATTATGAAATGGACAAAGTCCGACAACTATTTTATATATATATATATATATATATATATATATATATAAAGGTCAAATCATACAGCAATAATACCCGCATTTGCTACCTTTGTCAACATGAGAATTTAGCAATTATGACATTTCTAGATCGAAAAAACCTTTTAAACCAGAGATCTGAATCTTAAGTCCTTGTCTTCAAATCATTTTTTTATTATGTCAGTATTATGCTGGATAAAAATTGTAATTTAAAATCCCAATCTTATATTTACAATACGTTTTACAAGACAACCTTCCTTAAATTTACGTTACACTTGCTTTTCTTTTCTACTTCGTTTTCTTTATACGAGACACTTGCTGACTTCATTTCTCTTATTTTCGTTACCCCTTCTTCTTCTTTTTACTTCTTCTGACCCGTCTCCTTTCTATTACACTCAACGTTATGCGGTTGACCGTCGGGCTTTTATTTATTTATTTTTGAAAAATTATAATTTAGCGTTCTTCATTATTTTTTTTTTTTTAAATAAAGCGTTGGATGGTCAGTTGATAGAATTAGCCTGATTAAACTGTGAGGTTGAAACCTAGATCATCTATTCTATTTGACCTCCTATTTTTTAAAGTTATATATATATATATATATATATATATATATATATATATATATATATATATATGAAGAAATAGTCTTAAGGTGTGCTATATTTATGGGATAAAGTGCTCAATATCAGAGATAGAGCGTGTGTAAATATAAAGTGAACACAGAAGTCAACACTTAGAGGCGACAGTCTGTTTCATGCTATATGCAATTAAATTATTATGTATTTTGACGATTACATAAAGCATGAAACAGACTGCTGCCTCTAAAGTGTTGACTTCTATGTTCACTGTTATATATATATATATATATATATATATATATATATATATATATATATGAACATTAAATGTTTTTATGGTGAAAGCTAACTGAATTTGTCTGACTCTCACAACTCTTATTCAATAGTTTATGTAAAACATTTTAAATATAGATTTTTAGGTCAATTTTGATCCATCCTCAAGGAAATATTCAAAAAGATTAATGCTCCTTGTTTTGGTTCCATAATCACTACAAATTAGTATTGGTTATTTGACAGCCATTATTTATACGAGAATTTTTTTAAGTCCACAGTGTAGGAGAGATAAATAAAAGGTGATTGATATTTCGAATCGACCCTTTAATTCGTCCACCGGGTAGACTGTTCTAGTTCCACGTAGCATGCCTCTTCCGGATGTCTCAGTTATTTCTCTTTAACTTAATTCTCCAAGTTTTTTGGTTCACCACTGCTGTGGCCTGGTATTGAACTCACAACTCTTTGGGTCTAGTCACTGGATCTAATCAACGTCTGTATCCGTCATGAAGAAGGCGTACAACGGTCGAAACGTTGTGAATATGACAATGATGATGATGAGGATAACAGTCCGAATAATGTAAATAATGTATGTAATCCTAATACCTCATCTCAGAGATGCAGACAGTTACCATTAAAATCTCTAACCTTCTTGCTTGAAGTAGTGTAGAACTGTCAACATCTTAATATGGCCATTATTTTCTCTCTCGGTTACGTGTGCTACCTATTTCAGTTGTTGCTATTTTTGAATATCTTCAAGTGATGCGGTTTCTGTTATTTGGTACAGTTCTTTGTTTGTGATTCTGTAGCGCCAGTCTAAGAGTTCCGAAGATGTGTTGCCCTCCTTATAACTTACAGGCTTCTTTTGCACGAAACCATTTTCGATTGTAGAATGCGGTTTTATAGAATTGACAGTTTAGAGATTTCTGAACATGGATGATGCTATGCATGGTATCTTACTTATTATAAAACGCAGGCTGTGTGTGTGTGTGTGTGTGTGTGTGTGTGTGTGTGTGTGTGTGTGTGTGTGTGTGTGTGTGTGTGTGTGTGTACGTTTATATATTGGATCGGATTTCCTACATTTTTCAACAGATTTCAACAAAACTTCACAGGACTACGTAAAATTACCTTGCGGTGATTCTGACAGCGCCAAAAATTGGAAAACACAATTGTTTTTACACAAAATCAATTTGAAAACACGTTTAAGAGGCATTGCGAAAATGGAAGGGGGCAACTCATATCGAGTTATACTTATTATAAACCCCAGGTTGTTTGTGTGTGTGTGTGTGTGTTTGGGTGTTTCTTTATATATGGGATCGGATTTCCTACATTTTTCAACCGATTTCAACAAAACTTCACTTTTTTTTTGGCAGGTAGTGTTTCTTATTGGCTTGCACACTTTTTTTTTATTTCTACATTCAGAATGCTTTAAAAATTCCATTTACAAGAATAATATAATAAAATATAATATAATAAAATTCTATTTAATCGGTAGGTTCATGACGATTGAAAACAATGTTTTTGTTTGAGTTTGGGTTTGACCAAATCGTAAAAAAAAAAAAAAAAAAACTAATCAAGACATGCGTGTCCGTCAACCCTAAACAATAATCTTTGTCAAATTTATTTTTCAGTCTTTATGATGGTCGATACTTGATCTATCTCTTACTGTTACATCCCCAGGCAACGCCGGGCTCTACTGCTAGTCCATAATAAAAATCTTCATATGATGAGGCTCTTAAAAAAAAAAAAATGACTCAAATTTTTAGGTAAATATTTTGTTTTGTAGCAAGTTGCGGTGGTGGGTAAAACGTCCATGATAAATGTCACTGGGAGGAATTCTTCTTCATAGAGGAATTCGTCAGTGCTAGAATTTTTGGTATGTCCATTTATATCAGGTACTGTTTTTGTCAGACTGCTATTTTCCTATAACGCGACCAAGAATCATTCCTTATTGGCGGGAAGTGCCAAACTCTAATGACCTACCAGAAAAACCATCCAACATTGTAAGCTTAATCTTCAGCAGATACTTACAGAAAGCACAATGGTTAGTACTAAACGACAAATATTCATTAAGAAAGATCCAATACGGAGTCTTGTATTGTATTTACTTAGAGACTCGAAAGATTTCACTGACGTCAACATATGGCGACGTTATGACGAATAGCTTGTGTAGTTTTCAGGTTGATTACGAACACACTGCAATTGACAAGTAAGCAAATTTAACATCGGTCAGTTTTGCGTTTCAGGAGAAGTAACATGCTAAACCGAAATAAGTTAGAATCCTTATTTTCCAGGCGTTATTTTTCCGCCATTTTGAATACAACTCTGAGGAGGAGAATTGTATTTAGATAAGAAGCGAAAGAATTGGATATCGTGTGACCACGCATTTGCAGTAACTCGAGTTGAATTGTGGGATTACTCGGTTATTTTTGGCTGATTTATTTCGTTCCATTTCCTTTTCTTTTTCGCTGCTTTGCTTTTATCTTTCTTCTACGTAATATTTTAATCATTTCCCAAATGAACCTTTTTCATGTTTCAATACTTTTAATCATATATTCATTCTTTATGATTCTTTGATATTGTTTATTTTATTTAATGTCAAAAGTGTCATTTTTTTTTTAAATTCCATTTCTCTTTAATCACACATTAATTCTTTCTTTATTCTTTTCTTTCATTCTCTCAAATGCAGTTATTTTCCTATAGGCTGTGTATTTAATTGATCCACGACGGAAGAAGTCAGCGTCTTTAGTGATTTATTTCTTTGAACATTACATGTTTTCTTCTATTTTTTTATATTTTTCCATTGTTTTCGTTTATAATCTTGTATTTGAGGTTTTTGTTTTGTCTCACTTATTTTGTTTTATATATTTTATTCTTATTCCTTCGTTTATTCTATTTCCTCTCCGTTTACTTTTATAATCAGACTTTCTTTCTTTCTTTATCCCTTCTGCTTTCCACATCTTTCTTTTGTTCTTTTCTGTCTGCTATCTTCTGCGTGTATCTTTCATTATTTCTTTCTAATACCTCCCACATCTTTCTTTTCTTTGTTTCTTTGTTTCTTTGTTTCTTTCCTTTCTTTTTTCCTTTCGTTCTTCTCTACCTGCTAACATTCGCTTCCTTCTTTCTTTCTTTTATCCCCGCTACCTATTCTTTCTTTCTTTCTTTCTTTCTTTCTTTCTTTCTTTCTTTCTTTCTTTCTTTCTTTCTCCTCTCCCTGCAAACCTCCACTTCTTTCTTTCTCTTTTTCTCACTGCTATGTCCCACATTTATCATTCTTTCTTTCTTTCTTTCTTTCTTTCTTTCTTTCTTTCTTTCTTTCTTTCTTTCTTTCTTTTACCTCTTTCTTTCTTTCTTTCTTTCTTTCTTTCCACTTCTTTCTTTCTTGTTTTTTTCTTACTTAAGTTCCCGCTACCTACGCTTTCTTTCTTTCTTTCTTTCTTTCTTTCTTTCTTTCTTTCTTTCTTTCTTCTCTCCCTGCTAGCCTCCACTTCTTTCTTTCTCTTTCTTTTTTTCTCACTGCTATCTTCCACTTTTATCATTCTTTCTTTCTTTCTTTCATTCTTTTTTCTTTCTTTCTTTCATTCTTTTTTCTTTCTTTCTTTCTTTATTTCGTTCTTTTTTTCTTTCTTTCTTTCTTTATTTCTTTCTTTCTTTCTTTCTTTCTTTCTTTGCTACCTTCCAATTTTTTGCTCCTTCTCTACCTGCTAATTTTTGCTTGTTTCTTTCTCCTCTCCCTGCTAACTTCGCTTCTTTCTTTCTTTCTTTCTTTCTTTCTTTCTTTCTTTCTTTCTCCTCTCCCTGCTAGCCTCCACTTCTTTCTTTTTTCTCACTGCTATCTTCCACTTTTTTCATTCTTTCTTTCTTGTACCTCTTTCTTTGTTTCCTTGTTTCTTTCATTCTTGCTTTCTTTCGACTTCTTTCTTTCTTGTTCTTTTTTCTTTCTTAAGTCCCCTCTAACTACCCTTTCTTTCTTTCTTTCTTTCTTTCTTTCTTTCTTTCTTTCTTTCTTTCTTTCTCCTCTCCCTGCTAGCCTCCACTTCTTTCTTTCTCTTTCTTTTTTTCTCACTGCTATCTTCTACTTTTATCTTTCTTTCTTTCTTTCTTTCTTTCTTTCTTTCTTTCTTTCTTTCTTTCTTTCTTTCCAAAATGTCACATAGGAATAATTAACAGAAATCATCTTCATGTGGCCATTTGTTTACTCAAAATCGTATGCTAATGTAATTCGCTTCATTTCATTCCAAGGCTAACATTATTTCCGTATTTCTATTGTGTCTTTCTGTCTTTATGTGAATGCGCTTGTATATCAAATAGAGTTTAACTCGTATATACACACACATGTGCTGTGTGAGCGCGTATATGTTTTGATATGTGTGCATTTTAACAGATTTGAAAATATTTAATAAATATACTTTGTTCAGAATGCTATCGATGAACTACTACTAACTGCTATATTTACATTTAACAGTCTCTTAAAAAGTCCAATGTAAATCGTACTTTAAGATTCCCTACGCGCACAAAATCACATAGAATGATTACCTGCTCATTTTCGAGTATGGTAATGTTAACATTAGCTGTTTCCCTATAAGGAAACATTTGGTATTTTTGACTGAACAACCAGTACTGCTTCCGGTTGAGATTTGTAAAATCTTCCCAGTAAAACAATTTTTGAGGGAAATAGCCTTCTGAAGTCCAGTAGCAGTTATCGCTCTTTCCTGTAGTGATGGGGTTTCCTTCGGTTTAAAATAATGTGAAATGTCAACATCTTGATTATATCGTGATAAACATGCTGTCCAATTTAATTCTTGCTGCTGTTGAAGGTTCTCTTGTGATGTGCTGCTGTTTGTATGGAAATGTTTTGATTATGAATTATTTTGTCTTGGAATGGTAATAGCAGTTTTAGCTGTTTCCTTATGAGGAAACATTTAGAATTCATTGATCGCGTATTCAGTACTGCTTGCGCTAAAAATTCGTAAAATCATTCTCTTAGAATAAATTCCGAAAAATACGCTTTTCAAATCCAGTAACTGTCATCGTTCTTTCCAGTATTGATGGGAGTTTCCTTCCTAACTTTTTATTTGAAGTAGTGTGGAATGGCAACATCATGATTATGTCATTAATTACATGTGCCACTGTTTGTAGTCCTCAAGTGATGTGGTTTCAGTTATTTACTACAGTTCTTTGCAATTCCACAATGTTCAGTGTTCTTTCTTTCTTTCCGTTTCTTTATTCCCAATTATTTATTTATTTCATAACTCCCTGCTACCTTTTGCTTCTTTCTTTCTTTCTTTCTTTCTTTCTTAACTCCCTGCTACCTTCTGCTTCTTTCTTTCTTCTCCCGCTTCTACCTTCCTTCCTCTTTTTCATTCCTTCTTTATTTTTCTTTAGCCCATGTGACCTTTTGATTCTTTCTTTTTTTTCTTTTTTTCTTTTTCTTTCTTTTCTTTCTTTCATTCATTCTTTCTTTTTTTTTTTTTTTCTTTATTTCTTTCTTTCTTTAGGCTAACTTCTGCTTCTTTCTTTCTTACTTTCTTTATTTATTTCTTTCTTTATTTCTTTCTTTCTTTAGGCTAACTTCTTTCTTTCTTTCTTTCTTTCTTTCTTTCTTTCATAACTCCGTGTTATATTTTGTTTCCTTCTTTCTTCTCCCCCCCCCGCTACGTTCCTTCCTTCCTTTCTCTTCTTTCTTTCCTTCTTTTTTTCTTTCATTCTTTCTTTCTTTAGCCCTTGATACCTTCTAATGCTTTCTTTCTTTCTTTTCTCTATGTTAACTTCTGTTTCTTTCTTTCTTTCTTTTTTCCTTTTTCTTTTTCTTTCTTTCTTTCTTTCATTATCCTCTCCCTGCTACATTCCCCCTCTTTCTTTCTTTTTTCTTTCCACTTCTTTCTTCCTTGTTTTCTTTCTTTCTTGAGTCCCCCCTACCTATCCTTTCTTTCTTTCTTTATTTATTTATTTATTTATTTATTTATATATTTTATTTATTTTTCCTTTCTTTCTTTTTTCTTTCTTTATCCTCTCCCTGTTACTTTCCCCTTCTTTCTTTCTTTCTTTCTTTCTTTCTTTCTTTATTTATTTATTTATTTATATATTTTATTTATTTTTCCTTTCTTTCTTTTTTCTTTCTTTATCCTCTCCCTGCTACTTTCCCCTTCTTTTTTTCTTTCTTTCTTTCTTTCTTTCTTTTTTTATTTCTTTCTTTCCAAAATATCACATAGGAATAATTAACAGAAATCATCTCCATGTGGTCATTTGTTTACTCAAAATCGTATGCTAATGTAATTCGCTTCATTTCATTCCAAGGCTAACATTATTTCCGTATTTCTATTGTCTCTTTCTGTCTTTATGTGAATGCGCTCGTATATCAAATAGAGTTTAACTCGTATATACACATACACACACACGCGCGCGCGTGTTGTCTCTGTTCTACTAAACACTCTAGATAAGTGATAAGCTGCTTTCTACTGTCCCTCTTGCCTTCAGTATGCCTTGTGTGTGTCAGATTTTACAAAACTTCTTTCCTCGTTATGCGCACTGTCTCTTTCTGACATTACGTATAGGTTTTATTTTTGTTTTCCTTCTCCTTAAAGCATCCTCATTTCTTCCACGCTCCGTCCATGTTATTTTCAGTATCCTTCTGTAGATGAGATTGTTCAGCATCCACTGCCATGTAGAACGAGAGATATTACATGAAGGCTCAGTACAATTTTCTTTGTTTCAAATAAAATGTTGCTGTTTCTTAATACTTTGTTTAGTTTCTTAAAGGCCTCTTTCACTATCCCAATATAAGTTCGGATTTCGGATTTGCATTTCCGTCTTCTTTTAAAACAGATCCTAGATATTTAAACATTTGTACCTGTTTAATTTTGGCATATCCAATTTATAATTCGCATTTTTTGGCTGACAAGAATACATTAAATATTTTCATATATATATATATATATATATATATATATATATATATATGTATGTATGTATGTATGTATGTATGTATGTATGTATGTATGTATGACCCATGTCCTTTGTGCATACATGAGAAACTATATATTACTAAGTTTATAAAAAATAAAAATTTACTGAATCAGAGAAATGAAATAGCTATTTTTTGCCGTCATTGTCAAAAATTTTCCTTAAATAATATTTAAAAATAAAATTAAAAACTGGGAGCTGGTAATATACATACTTATATTTGATAAGAAAAAAAATAAATGATGTAAGTTATTCTATTACATTTACTTGTTTTTAAAAAAGAAATATAGTCTATTAGTAATTAAATGTAAAAATATTTTAAAATTGTAGTTAAATAAAACGTAAAAAAAAAGAATCTTTAAGTATACAAGGAAGAAAAAATGCCGAAAATCTTTTTGCTGTTAATAAAATAAATCCCATACGACATGCATTTAACGGATGTCAGAATTCGTTGAAAAATACACCCCTACCCTCCCTAAACTTAAACTCTTTTTCGAACGTAACTCATAATTGATACATCAATAGTTAATAAAAATGAACACGCAACAGCACCTGCCTGAATGATTCGATTTCTCTGTATCCTTGGAAACAGTAAATTATGAATTTATATGCGCGTTTAAAACTCAGTAAATTTAAAAATAAGTTATTCCAATATTCGCTTGAAGATGAAACGGAACTAATGCTTTTAATTTAATTATATAATTAAATTTAAAGTTTTTAGCTTACATTTTTGAAACATGCTTATTACTGTGTAGCGAAAAAAACATATTTTCAATCAGTTAATTTATAATATTTATGCTCTGTAAATTTACAATTAGCACTGTTTTGTAAAAATAAAAATAAGATATCAATAAGAACACCGGATTATATATTTTATTGTTCTTTCTTTTTTTGTTTTATATATATATATATATATATATATATATATATATATATATATATATATATATATATAGGATTGGTGTATATGGAATAAATTCCAATAAGCAAAAGTACTATCTTAAAAAGAGTGCTTAATACAGAATAGAGCAAATATAATTTATTCGAAAATTATAGCATAAATATGTTGTAATATCACTACAAAAATAGACATTTTAGGCAGAAAGTGCGAGAAAAGAAGCTGTTGATGATGAAGTGTCGGTTGCATTATAAATAAAGAGATGCGACCTAGATGCCAATCTAGTAGCACGTTTAAAATCATGTAGTCAGGGCACCAGGGAATAAAACTCGTCAGAGTAAGATGCCATTAAAATGTTTGTAGAATAGACAGAAGAAAGCCACGTCAATTCGGTGAGAAAGTGACTGAAGTCGGGATGCCAAGTCAGAATCGATTACATTACAGATCCTTCTTTGGATTTTGTCAAAATCCTCGAGATGAATAGCAGGAGCGCTAGACCGGCTATGGCTGCTGTATTCAATGCACGGACGAATGCTAGATTTGTAAATGTGCAAGATATATTCTGAGGAAAAACTTTGGCACGACACAGTGACCCAAATTTGTACGTCGCATTGAACTGTAAAACTAACAGTGACCATGATGGGTTTATTCTTATGCATACATTTTATACGCACACGCACACACACACACGCACACACACACACACGTGCGCGCGCATGCATTAAATATATACTGTTTTCACAGACGACGGAAAAGATGACGTTGAAAACCAAAAACACACTGTAGCGAGGTGGCGGAAGATGCCTTCAAAAAACTAAGCGAAGTATTAAGAAACAGGAAAATTTCACTGGAAACCAATAAAGCAGTTCTGAACTGCTATGTAATATTAGTCCTTTTATATGGCATTGAAAGATTGATAGTAGTCTCATAGATGAAAAAGAGACTTGAAGCAACAAATCCATGGTTCTACAAGGCTCTGCTAAGAATACCATGGAACTGAGAATTGAGTAAAGACGAAGTTTTAGGGGAAATGGTAACAAAAAGAACACTTATATTAGACTCAGAAAGAGACAGCTGAAATTTCTAGATCACATAATGTCGAATGACGACTTGCAGAATTCGATATTGAAGACAAAAGAGAAAGTAAGTAAAGTATCTAACAAGCTGGTGTAAATATCTGGCAGAACATGGGCATGAGAAATAGAGTTACAAAAGATTGGAAATTAGGGAGATTCACGATTGCCCGCATCCTGATGTGACACGGCACTTAAGAAGAAGAAATGAACCTATTAAATTTACTATCAAACAATGCCTAATAAATGACACTTGTGCCACACGTTGGATTGGAGATCGCTAGAAAAAAAAAGCAAGTATTCATTTTCTAAACTTTATTTCTGTGTCGTGTTTTTTTTTTTTTTTTTTGGCTTTACACTTTTTTCCCCTGATCGAACTAGACACTGGTGTTAGAATAAAACGCCAAACGTTTGATAATATTTCACAATGAAACGGATCGAGACGCTTGCTTGTTACCACGGCGACGTGGCCAACTAAGTTCGCATCATTGACTCCATCGAATCATTCTGATAATAAATTATAGCTTTGGCCCGGAAAGACAACAACACTTCTCATTTTCTTAACTCATTGTTTCTATGCATTTTGTTTTATTTTGTATCCATTTCTAAGACAAGCGTAACAGTCACATAAAAGTCAAAATTGTGCGTTGGGAAAACGTCCAAATGAGGATCTAAAATTGATACTGTGCCCGTGGAGAGACTGGAGGAGAGTTCTATGTTTCACTATGGCAGTTATTATTCTCCTATTGTATTAATCAATTAGGTTTTTACGGGAGCTACGGGGAATTTTTGACCGAGCCTATGGTCTCGGTACCCCACAATAAACTTGGCCTTGTGCCGCATCAGACCGTTTAGGGCTGTTAAATAAACATCTCATTATCCGAATTATTTCGGAAGTGTGCTGTCAAACTCTCTGCCTCCGGGCAGAGAGAATCTCCAGACGAGGCTATGCCTCCGGGCAGAGTCTCGTCTCCGGAGACAGCTACCCGATCCCCGTTTTTACGGCGTCTACGAGGATTTTTTTTTGACCGAGCCTACGCGCTCGGTTATCACACAATAAACTTGGCCTTGTGCCGCAACCGATCGCGTAGGGCGGTTATTGAATATCTCACTATCTGGATTATTTCGCAAGTGTGATCTCAATCTCTCTGCCTCTGGGCAGAGAGGATCCCCCAGACGGGGCTATGCCGAAGGGCAGAGTCTCGTCTCGGGAGACAACTACCCGACCCCATTTTTACGGGGTCTACGGGCAATTTTTGCCCGAGCCTATGGGCTCGGATAACCAACAATAAACTTTGACCTTGTGACACATCCAACCGCGTAGGGCGGTCACTTAATATCTCACTCTACGGATTACTATTTGGATCGCTATTCGGTGGTTACTATTCGAGCGAGTATTATCGAACAAGTACTATTAATGCGAGTGTTATTCGAAGGCGTCTGACACCAGTATTGTTCAACGGCGTTACTATAGTTGTATCTGCGATTACAAAGTCTCTACTACAGTGAGCATTACGAAAGTGATAACGAATATTCGCTGACATCACAAAAATAATGTTTGATCTATAAAATTAATATTTACTACTGAATTAACTGCACTGACAAGGGAGGCTGTTATATTGAAAATATAATGATAGCAAAGTAAATGTATATATGGGAATTAGCGTAGCGTCTAATTGATCACCATTTCTATTCTATCCTCTATTATGATACGAATCACTCTTTCTACACTATCCGCTATCTACATACTATTCACTATACAGAGCACTATTCGGTGGTTACATTTCGGGCAATAATTATGTAGCAAGTACTATCAGTGTGACTGATATTCGAAGACGTCTGACACCAGTATTGTTCAACGGCATTACTATAGTTGTATCTGCGATTACAAAGTCTCTACTACAACGAGCATTACGAAAGTGACAACGAGTATTCGTAGGCACTACAAAAGTGGCAACAAGTATTCGTTGACATTACAAAAATATATAATTTATACCTTTGTTGCGGATGCATCTAGGAGTTATGAAAATATGAAAATTGTATATGGTCAACAGTCTTACGCATGGATGAAAACTGTGTGATATGTTTTGAAAGCTCACAGATGAGATTGAAGTTAAGCGAGACAAAGAAAATTGCATAACCTACCCGGCGAGCTTGTATAAATTGATCAAGCGTTAGGGATAACAAAAAGAGTGGAAATTGTGAAGAGCCATGATCACCAAAGACCTGAAGGGACACGGCACAGAAAAGAAGAAGAAATCAATGCATGCTAGATAAAACAGATTTGAAATTTCTATAAAGATAGACTTAAAGTAAAAGTTAATTTTCCAGCCTCTTAACGAGTATCACGTTTCGTCTCAGTAATGTACGTTTGTTCTTGTCTAATAAAATTGTTTTTTCTGATGATGTCAAATAATCGTCGAAACATGAAAATGTATTTACTTTGCTAATGTAATTTCATTTAACTTTTCGCTATCAGTCTCTCTCTCTCTCTCTCTCTACCTTATACACACACATATATATTATTTTAATTATATATTTTATTTTACTGTTCGTCAAACTCTAATTGATGTAAAAATAATTTTAAAGCAAAATCAATTTTCCCGTCTCTGAGCGTGTATCACGTTTCGTCTCGATAAAGGAGATTTTTCTTCTTCTGAGATAAAATTCCTATTTTGATTACGTTGCATTAACATCGAAAGTTGTCAAAGCAGAAGTTATACAAAATATCTTATATATTAATTATACCAGCCTTTTCTTTCTCTCTTACAGACACACGTTTACACACAAAACACACACACACACACACATATATATATATATATATATATATATATATATATATATATATATATATATATATATATATATATATAACAAATGGATGCGCAGCAATATATATATATATATATATATATATATATATATATATATATATATATATATATATATATATATATATATAAATAAAAAAAAGAAAGAACAGTAAGATATAAAATCCGGTGTTCTTATAGATATTTTATTTTTAGCTTCTATTTTTGAAACATTGGAACTTTTGGAAATTTTTTATATTTTAAATATATATATTTATATATATATTATTTATATATATATAAACATTTATATATACTATATATATATTATATATATATGTATATATATATATATATATATATATATATATATATATATATATATATATATATATATATATATATATATATATATATATATATATATATATATATATATATATATATATATATATATATATATATATATATATATACATATATATATATATATATATATATATATATATATATATATATATATATATACATATATATATATATATATATATATATATATATACATATATATATATATATATATATATATATATATATATATATATATATATATATATATATATATATATATATATATATATATATATATATATATATATATATATATATATATATATATATATACATATATATATATATATATATATATATATATATATATATATATATATATATATATATATATATATATATATATATATATATATATATATATATATATATATATATATATTTGAACATAAATTAGAAACGACAGGCTGTTTCATGTTTGACTATATTTCTTTATATATATATATATATATATATATATATATATATATATATATATATATATATATTGCGTATATTTTGGAGGCATATTTTTATTAAGACATGTCTCATTAGATAATTTAGACGAGGATCCTCACGTCATTACGGAGACATTTTTTAGTATCTTTATTAATGGATGAAAGAAAATTACCATGTTGATATATATTCATTTTATTCCGAGTACTTTCGACATTAGCACAATATCATCATTTGGGTCTTGTTTTTCAAAGACAAAAAATTGTTATATTTCATCATTTTTCTAAAACAAAATTATTGTGTTCATCTGAAAGATTTTATCATGTAGGCTCACGTCCAAACTTCAAGGGAGATAACTAAGGATAAATAATAAGGATACTAAGAAACTTGTCCGTAATTTCGAGAGAATCCTATTAAAAATAATCATTTGATTATTTATTCTACTTTTTAGTATACAGCAAAATGAAGTGTTTCCTCTTGCTCGTCAAAATTTGTGAAAAAAAATCATTTTTCTCATTATGTTTAATAATCAGTGAAATATGTCAAAGTAAAAATTGAAAATTGCTGCATATATATATATATATATATATATATATATATCGAATGCCATTTTCAGGCTTTTATATGTTGATTTGAATGACTCACATGACCAATGGTATTAATAATTTCTTTGTATTTTCACAGAGATGGCGATAAAGGTAACATTTTGGACAACCTACTATCCCGTATGGAACAATATGCCAACAACTTGGAAGCACTTGTTGAGGAAAGGACGGCCGATTATCTAGAACAAAAGAAAAAAGCCGAAGATCTCTTATACAATATGCTTCCCAAGTAAGTATGTTCCAGTGACGTTTCTTAAGATTTAGATATGTTGGTAAGGTACATTTCCATATATTTCGGAGATGCTGGTTTTATAACGGATGGCGGTTGTAAATGAGAAATCTGCAAGCTGTAATTTGCAATGTAATGTTACTGAAACCTTTGAAGCGCATTTGATTCAACAGTTTATTGCTTGTACCTACATACTCTATATGAACTGTTTTCGCAAGAATTATTTTACTCTTTGGTTGGAAAAAAAAGTGCCCACCAGCAGAATGTAAATTCACTTCATCATTTTTTCATTGGATGCAAATACTGCTTCCCTTCGATAGCAGACTGTCAAGGATGCGAAGTTCTTCTACAAGATTCATATTCTACAAACCATTCACTTTGAGATTACCTTTCTTTCACTGGATGCAAATACCGCTTCCCTTCAGTAGCAGACAGTGAAGGATTTGGCCCGAGAAGTTATCCCACAAGAGTCGTATTCTACAAACCTTTCACTTTGAGACTATCATTTTTTTTTTCACTGAATGCAAATACTTATCTCCTTCAGTAGCAAACATTTAAGCATCTGGCACGGGAAGTTCTTCCACAAGAGCCATGTTCTACAAAAACCTTCCACTTTCAGGTTATCAACATGAAAATACCGCTTGCAGAGAATCAACGCTCATTCATTAGACCTTCTTCCTCAAAGACCATATTTTTAAAACATGCAACATTACGACAGTCGCTTATTCATCTCTATGTAACACTTTTATTTGCTTTGGTTAGGGAGCATCAACAAGTTCAGGAATTTACTGAAACATAATTGAGGAAAGTCATTTTTTATTCTTTTCTCTAATTAACTTTTGCCTTTTACGTTTTTTTTTTTTCACTTCTTCAATTCTTGCAACCATATTTGAAATCATTCATCTAAACCCGAACATTCATAAATATATTTAATTCTACAAATACCTACATCAGATCGCATATATATCATTTCATGTGTCTTTATTTTCTCAGACTGTTACGAGATTATATTTTATGGCTGGTTATATATTATCTTTACTTCTTCTAAAGGTAGGTGCCTTGAAACCAACACATGTAAAGTATTAGAATTTTTTCGTACCTAAACACAGACTACTGGTGTCAACAGCATATATAGAACTAACTTAGAAACAAAAGCGCTTTACGTAAGAGTGAATGCGTTTAAAGAATTAAATTCAATTAAAAACAATGGAAAAGACAAAGGTAAATCTATCCGCTATATCATAGCGATTCCTAGATATATATTTTTTTTTTAAGCGTTTCACGCCAAGCAAGGCGGGAAGCCACTAGGATGCAAGGGTTACAGGAAATAGCAAGATCAGATAGGAGTGAAAGAAGAAAGGATGAGGGTAGTGGATAGATTAAGGCAACTGGAGATGTCGATTGACATTACATTTGAATAGCTGGAGATTATAGCTCACAGGGAAACAGGAGAAGGGAAGGGAGTTCCACGGGCGAGAGGTGCGAGACATGAAGCTATTAGAGTAGAAGAGACGGCTACATTTAGGAGTTTCGACAGTGAAGGGGTGAGAGCGGGATGCCAGTCTCGTAGGGCGCTGGAACTCATGACGTCTGGGAACAGCGAATGCAGCTCCTCGGAGCAATTTCCATGAAAGTATTTGTAGAACAGACAGAGGAGGCGACGGCGCGTCTGTGAGAAAGTGACTGTAGACGAGACGCCAGGGCAGGGCCAACCACATTGCATATCCGCCTCTGGAGCCTATCAAGAACCCCAGAGGCAAACAGAAGGGGCGCCAGACCATATGGCAGCAATACTCCATGCAAGGGCGAATTGTGGATTTGTATATCTGGAGGATCGACTCAGGGAGAAAAACTTCCCTAGCGCGGCTCAGGGGAGCCAACTTTCCTCGCAGTGGACGAGGCAATTGACTCGATGTATTTATTCCATCTCAGGTCCGCAGTCAACGTGAGACCGAGAAGCCGCAGAGTGTTGCTCTCGAGAAGTTGAGCGTCAGACATTTTAATGGAGGGAAGGGAAGGCTCTCTGTGGTGATTAATAGAGAGCAGTTTTGTCTTCGAAGCGTTGAAGTTGACCAGCCAATTCATGTCCCAGTTCACAATCGATTGGAAATATGAAATTAAATGAATCCAGGTAGAGCCATGATGACCTGCTCTCAAAAGGGTCATGTCATGTATTTTTTTTTTGTTTTTTTTTAAATTAATTCTTGGGCTCGCATCCTGCCCATTACAAGAGAAGTGATGGAGTGGTTTATAATATTTGAGATTTAATGCGTAAATTGCTACATTTCTCGATGTATAAAAATTCACAAAGATCAATCGTATTTCCTCTCTGTTACTCTCACCGGATTTGTAACAGGACCTTATATACAAACTTTAAAATTACTCTTGATACACGCATAAAAAAAAAATCTGCAAATTCAGTTAAAACTAAAAATCAAACAAAGCAACCTCGATAATGGCTAAAAGAATAGTCGAAAGAGCTCGGACATACAAATCATTCGGACAAGTTTTACACACTTTAAGTCTAGATAAGAAAAAAACTTATACCAACGCAAGAAAATTTAAAATCCTTAAACGCAGTACCTTGTTAGTCGTCTTTAATCTATAAAATAGGATTTCCTTCCCAAATACTCCATTATTTATATATATATATATATATATATATATATATATATATATTATTAATTGAATATCAAACATTTAAAATCTTATAGGTAATAATATTTATTTCATGAGAGCTCTAGAAAAAATAGCTCTCAATTTTAAAAACCTAAAACAAATTTGTTTGTACGTCTTGAAGATTGAGAACTGCTTTTTTAGAGCTCTCATGAAATAAAATTATTATCTATGGGATTTTAAATGTTTGAAATTCTTTAATTTATAATAATTTTGTTCTCCCTGGATCTATGTCCTCCTGAAAATTCCATACAGATTACTATATTGTATCATTACTATACATATAGCGGGGAAAATAAAACCGCGACACCATGAATATGTATTTCAAACGTAAGAGTTTCATAGATGGATCACAGTAAAGAATAATATATACATATCAATTCCTGTATGAGTTCCAAAATAAAGAGGCAGCAATCGTTACTGATATATTCAATGGGAGAGTGAACTGGTGGTCCTATTGGAGAAAGAAGTTGTTGAACTACTTGAATAGCATTTTTTGTGCGAGTATCACGCAGGAGTGTATTATTTTGATGGAACAGCATAGAGCGTTCAGGTTGCTTTGAATAGCAGCAGATTATAGAAGTGGAAAGCTTCTTTTTATTGCTCAATCAGCATGATGGAACTTTTCGAAAATGTTGATGCGAATCACCTATTTTCCTTCACAAAAGCAATTTTTCTATCTTAATAAAAAACATTTGCTAGTTGACAATTATTTGTATTATACACATGCACATATATATATATATATGTGTGTGTGTGTGTGTGTGTGTGTGTGTGTGTGTGTGTGTGTGTGTGTGTGTGTAAAACATTTTTTTTTAATATTTAAAAGTTCATAAAAAAATAAAAATGAAAAAATATTCACCATTGAATAACCAAACACGTATTAAAATGGCGATAGATTTATTAATTTAATATAATTTAGGCTGAAAGATGAGAGCGGATATATAAACTTTTGATTGAAATTATTGGCACGGTCGGACATATTCTTTACCCTATTTGAAATAACCACAAAGATAAGTGTAGACTAATGGTTTTCTGAGAAATAAAAAGAGTAATAAATATTATTTTAGTAAATATAAAACCAACCTTCCGCATATTGTGAATAATTGTAAAGAAACTAAAAATAATTGTATGCCCCAAGAACAATATAGCATTTGAAAATTGATATCATCATCGTAACAATTTGAACTTGAAAACACACTTCGAAACTTTGTGAATATCTCATCAGCTCTCTCCAAACCTCCTTGTCTTGTGCAAACTCGCGAGAGTTCCGCAGATCTTCGAATATTTTCAAAGATTTTACACGGAAAGAATTTTTCCTAATAGTTATTTTGATATCTTTTCCCTGTGTATCCGATGCATTTTCGTGATATTCATTTCGGATAATATTAAATGGAAATAAATGCATATAAGTTTTG
This sequence comes from Acanthosepion pharaonis, assembly GCA_903632075.3. Classification (NCBI taxonomy): domain Eukaryota; kingdom Metazoa; phylum Mollusca; class Cephalopoda; order Sepiida; family Sepiidae; genus Acanthosepion; species Acanthosepion pharaonis. The sequence goes on from CAHIKZ030005219.1 coordinate 1,396,720, forward strand.
TTTAAAAAGTCGACTGTTCATATGGCTAACGTAAATCACGTTCCTTTCTCAACAACTTCTCAGATGGCAATGTTTAATTGACGAAACATTTCCAAATAAGTTTTCCAAATTGTCTCATACACCAGGTGCAACAGAAAAAAATTGTTCAAATCGTGTAACAGCAAAATTGTTCACTTGTTAGATTTAGATTTGAAAGGTATCTTAGAAATGATTAAAGGTATCTTACTGGAATTCTCTGAGGATTTTATAACACTATTGAACTTTGAGCAATAATGTATTTAAGTAGAAATGATGATTCCTCTGTCTGTTTTGATCCAGTTTTCCTCTCTACTGCTCCTTTTTTAAACTTATTCACCGTTCTCTTGCTTATTCTTGAATGGACTTAGAAGATGGAAACCAGAATGTGAATTTTGGTATCATTACTGAAGGCCTTGATGATATTCTCCTCTCAATATTGCTCAGTTGAAAAAACAGTGAGGCTCACATAAAACGATTTTTACGTGTTCTCTTTCTACCTGATTAACTCAAAGGTTTTTTCAGTGATTCTTACGACAAATGGTGTCAAGATGGCTAACTGTCTTATCTGAAAATATCGAAAAAAGAAACTCAATTAGTGGTTTTTTTTTAGATACTAAATATTTTGTGGGATGGAAGATTATCCCACGCTGTTACATCCAGTATTTACCACTCTGTTAGATTCTCAGCCAGAATTACATCGTACTTTTAGAGTAATAGTTTTGTTTTATAATAATTTCCAGTATAAATTATGAAAGCAATCCTCATGGATTTTTTGCTAAAGTTCATATACGCAGGATATTCAAATAGTAGCAACATAGTTCCGTTTTCTTCACTTTATACAACATTAAAAATCATGCCATAAATTTTCAACTGGATTCAGTTGAAATCTGTCCTGATGGACTGTTGTCCATTCAATGAATCTCCTTGCTTTGAACTCCTATTGGAACACAATTTTACCTTTGTCCTCAAATGGATCTAATGTATACGATCTATCTCTAAAGCGGCAGGACAAATGTTCGGTTACTTGTTCCCCTTCAGAAAATATTTGACTTTTCCTTCCATGCTCTATCTTTAAAAGAATCAGATTAGAAGAAAAATAAGATATTTATTTCACCAAATATAATGCCCAGGAGCCTCTCGAGGAAGAGGGTTACTGACTGAGATTGTTTTAAGGGGGGCAAGGAGGAAGTAAAAAAAATGCATATTATCAGGATATGTCGGATAGATATCAGTTGACTTTTGAGGTTAAAATTGTAGTGGTCATGAGGGCATCCGCTCGGGAGCTTGTTCCACGAAGACGCTATCTGATTGGAATGTACTCCTTATCAAATGAACACAAAAAGAGCAGTGATGATTTTCTACCGAGAATATGGCATGGCGGATCCTACATGTGAATGTCAAAACTGTCTAAGAAATATCACTCGTTTCAACATTTAGTTGTGATACTATTTGTTGTTGCTGCGGTAAAACGGAAGGAAGTTTTGTTAAAACAATAGAAAGTCTTATGTAGACATTGATACGAGAAGGGTTAATATCAAAACCCCGTGGAAGAATTGAATATTTAATTCACACATGAAAGACTTGAATTGTATATCGAGCAGTTTGAACAATGGAAGTGTAACCCAGTGTTAAGAGGCAATGTTGAATGGCACACAGCTGCAAAAGCAAGCTGTAAAGCGAAAACTTCATTTTCGTAAACAACGTTTTGGAGTTGGTTTTCCTGCTCGAAAGTGATTCGAGACAGGAGGAGGGTAGATAAGCCATCCACGCTTACTGAGGAGGTTTAGTGAGAGATCATGATATGGGAGATTAGGAGAAGGGAGTTTCTCAATATGATGTCAAATAAATATGAATGCGCAAAGCGAATTCGCCAGAAGAATGATGAGTCGGAGTAGAAGAGATAGAGACGGAGGCAGATGAGAGAAGAGAGACTCACGTGATTATCTGCCGACGAAAGTCTCCGACTTCAGCCTTGTGCCAAACTTTATCAACAACAGTAAACCAAATTTTTGCAATGTCCGATTTAGATGCGGGCTGGGCTGATAATTAATAACATGCGAACTCTAATAAACCAATTATTGCACGGAGGACTGATATAAAACCAGTATTTACTTTTGTTCAATTTATTCGAATATTATTCTTTTTCTGTGCGTCCTTGCCCTGCTTGGACCAGTCTAACACGAAGATACCTGCGACAATTCGGTATTGACCTCCTTATGATCAAACTTAAATCACAACGTGGGATAAGGCAGGCAGAAGATCAAAGCGACCTTCATCGATCAACAGCGGTGTTGAACATCCTGGACGACTGGCTAAGGTGTTGCACGATTAGATAGTAATAGCGATAGAGGAGTGAAATGATAGCAAATCTTTTTTGTTTTTGTTTTTTTTCTGTGGGGTAAGGTTTGCAGGTTAGAAAATATCTGATCTGGAGATGCTTCTTAATCGTCATTTTTCAGCCTTGACAGTTTTCAAAAGCTTCTGAAATATTTTGTGGATGATTGTTTCCCACCCTACCTACCTTTGCCGCAGGTGAAAAATCGCAAGCCTCCAACAATTCTATCGGTATTTCAATGGAAAAGGCTTCTGACGTGCTACATTCAACGAGTTCAAACTTTTACATCTAAAACCCACCACGCTATGTATACAGGTTCGAATCATTCTCATTTCTTTCGGATTTCATTGCTAAGAAGGAAGGTGCATTCGGTCAATATCGTAACAAAAACCGCTACATTAAAAAATAGACACCCGCGAGAATGCTTCCCAGATCAATGCATTCTTAGTCACTTCAAGTCTTGGGTCAACTGTTATCTATTTTCTTCGACTTCTTTCAGTAACCCTCTACATGATTGTCTCTTGAGCCTTGTGGCGGTGAAAAACAGTAAAACGAAATAAAGTTCTAGAGTCTTTGTAGATCAAGGTTTATATATTTGATACATTTTCTAATTATTCTATCTATATACTTCCCTTTTGGATCATTGTCATGAATAAAGCTCCACCGCCTCTTCAGTTTCAGATTTCTAACATAATCTTTTACGTTGACATGCAATATTTCGCAATAATCCTCCTTGTTCTGGATATTAATCTTCTGTCCGGGGGAGAGTAGTCGAATTACACAAAGAAACGCGCTTTACGTTATTTGAAAGCCGTCGCATTATTCGGGATAATGGTCATAGAATGGAAGAAGAAAAACTGATTTCGGTAAATATACATACATATATATATATATATATATATATATATATATATATATATATATATATATATATATATATTAGAATAGATATTTATTAAGTTGGTTCTAAGCTTTCGGTTCACATAAGTACTCTGAGGATGGCTCATGTGAGCCGAAAGCTTAGGACCAACTTGATAAAAAATATTCAAATGTTAGAAAATTTATGCCATTGTTTCAGCAGAAATTAAAGCAAATATTCGAACATTAGAACCGCTCATGATCAAACATAATAGACATCCATTATGTGTTATATTTAATAGCACACATACACACACACACACACATATATATGTAAAGAAATATAGTCTTAAGATGTGCTATATTTATGGGATAAAGTGCTCAATATCAGAGATAGTGTGTGTAAATATAAAAGTGAACATAGAAGTCAACACTTAGAGGCGACAGTCTGTTTCATTCTAGACGCAATCGTCAGGCTGTTATTTTTCTCGGCTATTTATATATACTGGTCAGTGGTGCATTGTGGGTAGTCTATTTTGGCGGCTATTTTACCGGAAGTCATTTATTTGTTTAGTTATTTATTTGTGTTAAATTATTTTGCTTCTTTTTATTTATTTTTATTTTTTATTTATTTTATTTTTTATTCTTATTTCTTATTTTATCTTATATATATATATATATATATATATATATATATATATATATATTCATTAATCGCTGTTTTATCAACATAGTAAAAATGTGTTTATATCGCTTATTTAATAGTTTTATTTTGATTTGGGAAGACAAAGAAATAAAGACAAAAAATAAATAAAAACAAGAAAAATAATTTAATTTTTATATATTATATATATCATTGCTAGACGCAAGCGTATATTATTTTCATCTGCTTTATTTGTCTTCATTTTTCTGGGAGTGTTAAATTCTCCAAGTCGGCTATTCTCTTTATTAAAAAAAGTAAAAAAAAAAAAGGGATTCGGAGATATAGCAAAAAAAAAAAACAAAAAAAACAAACAATCTTTACTCAGAGGAAATTGTGGGGAGCCATGATCCCCCACACCTTGAAGATACATGGCATATCGAATAAGAACTTATTTGATGATAAAAGAAACGTGGCCTTTCATCACGTCAAGTCATTACCCTCTTTGATTACGTATATTGATAAATATATTACACTAATTCTTTGCTCTATTAAAGATGTTTATTTTCTATTTCTTTTACAGATACGTTGCTATGCAGCTAATCAAGGGGGAATCCGTGACTGCCGAGGCATACGACAGCGTCTCTATCTATTTTAGTGACATTTGTGGCTTTACAGCCATGTCAGCTGAAAGCACACCTCATCAGGTGAGTCATTTGTCACGAAAGCAATGTTTAAAAATAGACTCATCTTCCAACATTTATTGCATGACATGTGTTAGATTTCGTGCGATCATAAATTTTCGAGCGTTCGATTCAAAAGTCTTTCCATGATTGCAGTCAGTGTGGAAAGTGGCAATGGGTCAAAATTTGGGAAGTAGTTAGAGAAAAGATAGAAAATGAAAAAGCAAAAATTAACTAAAATAACTGGGTAAAGTGTCTTAAATATATTTGGAATGATATTATAGCATTTTAAAATTATTCTTACATGAATAGAACAGCATTTTAAGACTAAAATCCTTTCTTTCTTTTTTTTAACCATTCCACCTCAAGCGAAGCTGGAAGCCACTAGCACGCAAGGGGTTATAGAGAGTTAGAGCGAGAGCAAAGAGTGATAGAGGAAAGGATGAAGAGAAGGTTAGGGTATAGATCAGGACATCTGGAGACGTCGATTGACATTACATTTGAATAGTTGGAGATTATAGCTATCAGGAAAACAAGAAATGGGGAGGGAGTTCCACAGGCAAGAGGTGCGAGACATGAAGCTATTGGAGTAGAAGAGATGGCTACATTTAACAGTTTCGACAGTGAAAGGGTGGGAGCGGGATGCCAGCCAAGTAGAACGCTTAACGTCATGAACCAACGAAGCAGCTGATCGGAGCAGTTACCATAAAAAATACAGAGGGAGGCAACGGCACGTCTGTGAGAGAGCGGCTGCAGACGAGATGCCAGATCAGGGCCAATTACATTGCATATTCGACTCTGGATCTTATCAAGAACCTTGAGACAAACATAAGGGGCAACAGACCATATATGGCAGCAATACTCCATTCAAGGGCGAATGGTTGATTTGTAGATTTGAAGGATTGACTCCGGCGAGAAAAATTTCCTGGCGTGGCACGGGGAGCCGCCTTTCCTTGCGGTGGACAAAGCTATTGACTCAATGTATTTGTTCCATCTCAGGTCAGCAGACAATGTGAGACCGAGCAGTCACAAAGTGGTGCTCTTGCAGAGTTGAACGTCAGACATTCTAATGGAAGGCAGGGATGGTTCTCTGTGGTGAGTAATAGAGAGCAGTTTTGTTTTTGACGCATTAAGGTTAACCAGACAATTCCTGTCCCAGTTCACAACCGATTGGAGGTCATTTTCGAGACAAACGGCCAGGTTAGTTTTGTCGGCGACTCTATATTTGTTTTTGAGGTAGGAATGAATAGTAGTGTCGTCCGCATCGATGCATACTTGGGAACCTATGACAGCACGAGGATCGTTAATGAAGATAAGGAACAGACTAGGGCCTATGATAGAGCCTTGGAGAACACCTGCGTTCGTGGGATAGGAGCTGGAGGAGAATCCTTTGAAAAACACCTTCAATTCACGGTTTGTCAAGAATGATTGTTTGGAACGAGTTTAACCCATCTCAGAATTACAGAATATACCTTAAACAAAACGAATGCAGTCTCAAGTTTAAATAACCCTTGGAATAATACTAACCCATCTCAAAATTACAGAATATATCAAACAAAAACAACGATTAAAAGTCTAAACAACTCTTGGAAAGACGATAACCCATTTCAAATTTACAGAAGGTATCTTAAGCAGAACGAACAGCATTACACGTCGAAGCAACTCCTGGAAATATAATGACAAATTTCAAAATGGCAGGTGTCTTAAGCAGAAAGAACAGCATTACACGTCGAAGCAACTCCTGGAAATATAATGACACATTTCAAAATGGCACAAGATATCTTTAACAGAACGAAAGAGATTACAGATCTAAGCAGCTCCTGAAAAGGCAATGACCCATCTGAAAATTCCAGAAATTATCTTACGTAGAAAGAACGCGATTACAGGTCTAAGCAACGCCTGGAACGACAATAACCCATTTCAAATTTACAGAAGATATCTTAAACAGAACAAATGAGATCATATGTCTAAGCAAACTTAAGAATGACGATGACCCATCTCAGAATTACATGTCGTCTTAAACAGGATGAGATGACAAGTCTACATAAAATCTTGGAATGATAATGTCATTTCTCAGTAGTAGGGAACCTGTAATATATTCAGCGATTCGGATATAATATATCTTTTAGAAAACATTTATTACATTGGTCAAAAAAAAAAAAAAAAAAAAAAAGGAAAAGAAAATGGTGTCGAGACACCAAATATCTTTTTTTAACTAATCTGAGGGCTCTGAATCTGAAAATGACCTTACTTTTTCTTGGTTAGCTACCGTTTTTGCTGTACAGAAATGATTCATTTTGGGAAGAAAGAAATTTTCATTTGATTTCTGTATATATGATATTGACCAATGGCAATATTTCTCAAAATAAAATCGTAGAAACCTCTCCATTCGTATTTAAACCAACAAATATATTTTTTCTGCTTATTGAGAAATACTATTTTTGCAATGACGATCAGAGCCAAAATCTTTAAAATAACCCGATTGAATATACCAAGACCAATAATTATTTTCTTCAAATCATTTAATAAACTAACACCAGAAATAAAACCTTCGTGATCATAAGAACTATGGTAAACAATTTTTCTTTCTTGATTGTCATGTTCAATTTTATGTAAGTCCCTTTTGATACTCCAGCAGTATCATGTACAATGGAATAGGTGCATTCAATTGGGATGTGTTATTTGGAGTTTCTTTCCAACTTTGAAAACAAAATGCTCTCAATGTGCTTGCTGTCCTTCCGTAGTTAAGGGATAAAAGTGATGGGATAAATTTATGAATAACAAACAGAAGATTTTAGAAGTTTCATATTTCTTATGTCACCTTAATTATCAGGTTAATTAAAGTGTATTACTGATAAAGTCTATCAGTTAATTTGAATTTTGGCGATAAATTGAATAACTTCGGTACTTCTATTTTAAACTTTTTTACTCAAAAACACTTTTCTTATAAAAAATAATTTATTTCAGGTGACTAGAAGATATTGCTCGGCCTACCTGAAAATTGATGGGCTTCTTCGACCTTTATTAATTAAATTTTGCGACCAGCCAAGATCGGAAATTGATCTTTTTTCCAAAAAATGAGCAATTTCAGTACAGCAAAAACGGAAGCTATGAAAAACTAAGGTCATTTTCGGAATCAGCACCATGAAATTAGCTAAAAAAATGTGTTTTGTTTCTTGGCACCAGAAATTGTGTTGACCAGTGTTATTCGCGTTTGTATTTGGGTAGCATTTATCATTTGTCATTTATGCAAGTTGGGTTTGGTTTGGTATGGTTTATTTTGCTTTACGGCTTATCAACCTCAATGGGTTATTTAATGCCGACAACATTTTTAGGATAGATTCGTATGAATAGAATATGTATTCTTTGGTTTAGATTGGTTTGGTTTATTTTGTTTTACGGCATATCAACCTCAATGGGTTATTTAATGCCGACAACATTTTTAGGATAGATTTGTATGAATACAATAAGTATTCTTTGTTTTAGATTGGTTTGGTTTATTTTGTTTTACGACATATCAACCTCTATGGGTTATCTAATGCCGACAACATTTTTAGGATAGATTTGTATGAATACAATAAGTATTCTTTGGTTTAGATTGGTTTGTTTTATTTTTGTTTTTTTACATATCAACCTCAATGGGTTATTTAATGCCAAACAACATTTTAGGATAGATTTGTATGAATACAATAAGTATTCTTTTGGTTTAGATTGGTTTGGTTTATTTTGTTTTACGGCATATCAACCTCTATGGGTTATTTAATGCCGACAACATTTTTAGGATAGATTTGTATGAATACAATAAGTATTCTTTGGTTTAGATTGGTTTGGTTTATTTTGTTTTACGGCATATCAACCTCAATGGGTTATTTAATGCCGACAACATTTTTAGGATAGATTTGTATGAATACAATAAGTATTCTTTGTTTTAGATTGGTTTGGTTTATTTTGTTTTACGGCATATCAACCTCAATGGGTTATTTAATGCCGACAACATTTTTAGGATAGATTTGTATGAATACAATAAGTATTCTTTGTTTTAGATTGGTTTGGTTTATTTTGTTTTACGGTATATCAACCTCAATGGGTTATTTAATGCCGACAACATTTTTAGGATAGATTTGTATGAATACAATAAGTATTCTTTGTTTTAGATTGGTTTGGTTTATTTTTCTTACGGCATATCAACCTCAATGGGTTATTTAATGCCGACAAAAAATGTTATTACTGGTAATATTTCATTTTGTCAAACATTTATTTCTGGTAATATTTTTCCTTCAAAACTGTATTGCTTTTAATAATATTTTCAAAAGGTATTACTGGTAATAGGTAACTATTTGCCCGTAGCTGGGACACTAACAGGTGCTACCACCCCGGGTCAGGGTAGACCTGGGAACATCAGCAATTAAGAGGTGGTTCCACACTCCTCAAAACCTCCTGATCAGAGGCCTTGCTGCTGGGCATAGTTTATCAAGGACGCGGATGTAGTTTAACATCTTACCCAGGACGATTATGCAAGTTGGGTTAAATATCAATGAAAATTAGAAATTGGTAAGGATTATTTGTTCTGTCGATATTTGTGATTATTTTCTTGGTTTCACGTGCATATTTGAAAGTATATTTTTCTGTGTATAAGGCGATCGGTAATTATTGGTGGGATAACTTAGAAAAATATTGATGGCGAGGAATAATCGATTATTATGAAAACTTGCTGGCACTTGATTTTTCCAGAAAATAAAAGAAATATGCCTGTGTCAGACAAGTTATCTTGTTAGAATCTGTCTTGCACATTTATAAGTTTACTATTCGTCCATGTATTGAATATTACCATATTTAATCTGGTGCTCCTGCTATGTATGTGTGTAGCACAGACCACTCGTATTCGGGAATACCCGTCTACTCGGGCGGCTAGCCAATCCCTATTGTTCAGGCATGCTCAGACACATTTGTGTTTATTCAACACCCACAGAGCCCACCTGCGGTTTATACTGCAAACTATGCTGAGCAGACCTTTGTTACAGTTACGTGTTATCTAGCGTGATCAACAATTTGAACAGGGCCAGGACGCTCAAGCCCTCGGCCACGATGGCCTGTATCTTTGTGCTAGCAAGGGTTCCGTTTATTCAATTTCACTCACAGGGCTTGGATCAAGCCTGATCAACAATTTGAACAAGGCCAACACGCTCAAGCCCTCAGCCACGATGACTTGTGACTTTGTGCTAGCAAGGGTTCCGTCTATACAATTTCACTCACAAGGCTTGGATCAACCCGTGGTATGGTCTTCAGGCACTTTCCAATGGACCGACTCTTCCAGTCCGATAACATCAGGAAGTTTCCTTACTGACAAATCGACCATGGTGAGATTCGAACCCGGGACTCATGGTCAGGATGCGAACGTTCTAACCACTCGGCCACGTGCCTCCTACTTCATATCACTATATTCACGACAAAATCCAAACAAGGGTCTGTAATGTTATTGACTCTGGCCTGGCATCACGACTTTCCCACCTCCGTGTCATAGCTTCCCTGGAACTTTTCTGTAAATAGTTTCATGGTAATTGTTCTAAAGTGCTTCCCCCCCTTGCTTTTCCCAACGACATGAATTTCAGCCTGCTATTGGATTGGTAACTAGGTCTCATTGCGATATTATTTTAAGCATTCCACCCCAAGCATGTCGGGAAGCCACCAGCACACAAGGGGTTACAGAGAGTTAGAGCGAGAGCAAAGAGGAGTGATAGAGGAAAGGATGAAGAGAAGGATAGGGGATAGATCAGGGCATCTGGAGACGTCGACTGACATTACATTTGAATAGTTGGAGATTATAGCTATCAGGGAAAAAGAAATGGGGAAGGAGTTCCACAGGCGAGAAGTGCGAGACATGAAGCTATTGGAGTAGAAGAGACGGCTACATTTAACAGTTTCGACAGTGAAAGGGTGAGAGCGAGATACCAGCCTAGTTGAACGCTTAAATTCATGAAGTCTGGGAACCAGCGAAAGCAGCTCATCGGAGCAGTTACCGTGAAAGTATTTGTAAAAAAGACAGAGGGAGGCAACGGCACGTCTGTGAGAGAGCGGTTACAGACGAGATGTCAGATCAGGGCCAATTACATTACATATCCGTCTTTGGATTTTATCAAGGACCTTGAGACAAACAGAAGGGGTTCCAGTCCACAACTGATTGGAGGTCCTTTTCGAGACAAACGGCCAGGTTAGATTTGTCGGCTACACAAGATTTGTTTTTGAGGCAGGAGTAATAGTAGTGTCGTCCGCATAGATGTCTACTTGGGAACCTATGGCATCAGAACATTACGGAACTAGCTTGATGTCGCCATGAGTTCTATTCGTTTATTTTCTCGCACTTCTCGACTGTGGAACTATTTTCCTTTTTTTTCTTTCCTGCCACTTAACGATCTTCAAAAGTTTAAATGCAGTGTCAATCGGCTCTTATTATCTTCTCATTCTCTTTCACACCCAGTAACCCTTGCATCCTAGTGGCAATGGCGGTTTGCTTGGTTTGAAAAGAATGAGAAAAATAAAAGCAAAATATATGAGTGAGTATTATCAATATACAGAAAATATAAAATTTACATCGAAATATGTAAAAATAGAATGCATGTATTAAATACCTTAGAATTGAATAATGACCCCGAAAGAGATTGCCTTGAACAGGATGTAAAAATAAAACTACTACTTCTAACACTAATAATATATTTTTTATTATTATTACAGGTTGTGGATCTCTTAAATGATCTCTATACTACGTTCGACTCGATTATTGAAAACTACGATGTATACAAGGTAAGCAGAGCAACATGACTTTTCACTATCCTACATGTTGTTTTAAATATTTCTGCATAATGTCAAATATATAAAATATATCAAATACCATGAAAAGATAATGTCAAATATGTAAAAGTATCATGTAGGTACAGTGGAGTAATGGATAGCGGCTCGGATTGATTTCATTACATTCCCATCTGTGGTAATACCCTCGGGAAATCTATCTATCACAGCTATGGGTAAATAGACTTGCCTTGCCTGGCGAACCGCCTAAGAAGGACATTTTTTAATTCAAAACCTGCGTGTGGTTGGTTCTGCACACACTTTCACCGCTATAATCACATGTGATATGCGGGTAGTCTGGCTGTTGGTTCTAAGAACTGAGCTGCCTGACTCTCATACGTCGAAAACGACAGGAGAGTCCAACATATATATATATATATATATATATATATATATATATATATATATATATATATAGTGTGTGTGTGTGTGTGTGTGTGTGTGTGTGTGTGTGTGTGTGTGTGTAAAATATGGAGAAAATAGGAAAGAACTCGTTAGGTAAATAATCCAAAGTTCTTTAGTATTTTTTTATTTTAAAATTGTCGGCAGTTTCGTTACGTTGAACAACAAATGCGTTTAGTGTGTTGTTTGTAAAAATGTCTCCTTTGTGTTCATATAGTGTTTTGTTTAAAATTCTTGAGGTTTCTAAAATATATTCTTTCTGACAATACTTGTGGTTGATGGATTAAATTCCGCTTTATAGCCGATAGATTTTCTATTGAATTAGGCTTTCTAACATATTTCCACTTGATGTAGCTGCATAGTTTGTTGAGTTTTTGTCTCAGTTTTTTGTTTTGATTGCCACTCATTTGTTGGATTATCAATCAGGAAATTAATTAAAAATGAAAAAAAAATTTTGGTATAGACTCATAGATCCTAGATCGCCCAGACTTTCGGTCTTCCTAAGACCCACAAACTGGTATCCCTATGCACCCCAGAAATAGGCATCGCCCCCAGCCTACAAAATAGCTATAGCCATAGGAAAAAAATTAACCACTCTTCTTTGAATAATTTCATCAAATTTTAAAAAAAAAATCAGGCAACCTTGTTGAAAAACTAAGCGAAACAAATATAACTGACAAACTCATGGCCAGTCCAGATATAAAATTACTTTACACTAATGACTGAGTTAAAAAAAAAAATGCTTAAATCTCTTAAAAAATACAAAGATAAACCTCAACCTACCAATAGCTAAAATAATAAAAATCTGCCGTCTCATCACCAATCAGTGTTATTTCACATTTAATAACAATTTTTACAATCAAAAATTTTGATTACCAATGGGATCGCCTTTCCGTGGAGTGATGGCATGAATCTTAAAATTTCTCGAATCTGTTTCTTTCCTTAATATTTTACATAAACTTACTTCCGATATATTGATGAGGCCCTATTAATATAGCCCTGTGATACTGACTTAGCGGATCATGTAGATAAACTAAACAAAGTCGAACATACAATAGAATTTACATGCGAAATGGAAGAAAACAATACTTAATCTTTCTTAAACATCAGCAGCCTAAAACTTCGTGTCCACCGAAAATCTACTAATAAAAAAAATGACCTAATAAACTTCTATTCTCATCATAACAATATAATAAATCTGGAATGGTCATTAGATTCTACCTAAGAGCTCTCAGAATTTGCAGCCCTCAATATCTACACGAAGAGGAGAAATATATTGAAAATACATTCAAGACCCTTCAATATCCTAACTATTTCATATTCAATACGAAACAAAAGGCACATAAAATATTTCAAAATAGAAGAGTTGTCCTTCATGAAAAACAACGAATCAAAAATATAATATAATCGTTATATCCCATATATATATATATATATATATATATATATATATATATATATATATATATATATATATATATAAGTTATAAAGAACTTGGTAAACCGAATTGGTAAATCCAAGGAGGATGAAATCCTGAGAGCTCAATGTGAAGAACAGAGCTAATATTTAATGAAAAACAGACCACTTTAAGGTATCATTACAATAATTTATTTCACCAAAATCCTTTTTAAAGGATTTCGGATCATCAGGTAAACACTTCCAACAATGAAAACCGACAAATATTTTAATATATTTTCTGTGTTTACCTGACTTTAAAAACAATACTTTGGAATTTGCTAACCAGACGCTCCCTCTGTAGCTAAATAGTATAGCATGTCAGAGGTTGGATTCCTGTCAGAGGACACATATTTTCTATTAAATTTATCGGACAGACAGACCGGTAAATGAAATTAATACTGTATTTTTTATAAACATAGCATTTAGTTAAAATGTGTGTCTATATAAATAACGTATAAACAGAAAATTTATTAAAACAATTGTCGGACATTTTAATATATATATATATATATATATATATATATATATATATATATATATATATATATATAGTGTGTATTTAGGCAGCATCTTTTCATTCATATACGTTTCGTTAAATAATAGTGTTGTCTATTTATTTTATGTAAATTTTTTTCATAATATTTGATGTAAATTTTTTCGTAAAAATTTACATAAAATAAATAGACAACACTTGTATATGTGTGTGTGTGTGTGTGTGTGTGCGTGTGTGTGTGTGTGTGTGTGTGTGTAAATAAAACGAAAGAACAGTAAGATATATAATCCGGTGTTCTTATTAATGTTTTTTTTATTTGTACAAAACAGTGCTCAATGTAAATTTACAGAGCGTAAATATCATATATATATATATATATATATATATATATATATATATATATATATATATATATATATATATATATATATATATATATATAATTTTAATAACTAGTTATCTGTTCGTTTTCTGAATTCACATAAAAATGTACTAATGACAAACTTCTGATATTAAAGTACACTGCGATTAAACCTATAGCTATTTTAATATTTACTAAATTCATAGTGTTTAAGGCACCTGCGTAAATTGATTTTACTTATATTGTATCTTAATGAAATATCTTTTTTCGTTTGTTTGTTGTCAAGGTGGAAACAATTGGAGATGCCTATATGGTTGTGTCAGGAGTACCAATTCGTAATGGAAAGAACCACAGCCGAGAAATTGCCCGGATGTCTTTGGCTCTTTTAAAAGCGGTTAAAACATTCCGTATCCGACATCGACCAAATGAACAGCTTAAACTTCGAATAGGAATACATACTGGTAAGTAACTTACTCATCTGTGTCCCAACGCGAATTAATAACAAGACGGGGTTTGTTGAATGTAGGAATACAGAGAGCGTAACGGTTCTCGGCGAGAAATGTTGCAACGGCGAAATGAGTTCAACTTCAAATTGTGTTGGTTGCATTCAAGTCACACTGATGCTATCGGAATTCATCTCTTTTCTCGTCAGCTAGAACACTCTAGACTTGAAATGCAGTCTGTCACAGAAAGTAAAACTCTAACTCCCAAACCGTGGTGAAGGCTAGAGGAAACCACCGCAATATCTAAAAGGAAAGGAAATAAATTGATGCTGTGAAACGCCACTTTCAGCTACGTCCAAAATAAACATGTATATCTATCTATCTATCTATCTATCTATCTATCTATCTATCTATCTATCTATCTCATTCTGTTCATATCTATCTATCTATCTATCTATCTATCTATCTCATTCTGTTCATATCTATCTATCTATCTATATATCTAAGACTAGTCTTAAATAGTTTACTCTGTTCATTATCTATGATTCTTCCTAAATAATTTAAACCGTTCATTATCTATCTATCTATCTATCTATCTATCTATCTATCTATCTATCTATCTATCTAAGACTAGTCCTAAATAGTTTAGACTAATCATCATCTATATATGTTATTCTTCCTAAATAATTTAGACCGTTCATATCTATCTATCTATCTATCTATCTATCTATCTATCTATCACAGTCTGCCCATATCTACTTTAATGAAAATACCTTTCTCATTCTTTCTATCTTTCTGTCGATCTCAGTTGGTTAATATCTATTGATCTATGTGAACCTTTTCATATCTATCTATCTATCTATCTATCTATCTATATATATATATATATATATATATATATATATATATATATATATTTATATATATATATATTTATATACATATATATATATTTATTTATATATATTTATATACATATATATATATATATATATATATATATATATATATATATATATATATATATATATATATATATATATATATATATATATATATTTATAAACCTATCTATCAATGTTTGCGTCTATCTATCACAATCTGCTCTAATATTTGTCGTTTCATATAAATCTCTGTTCATAATATGTACTGTTCATTTACAAACGCATATACGAAGCGATGGCCACTGACCATTTAAGCATTACATATTACGTCCCAAACAGCGATTACATATTACGTCCCAAAC
>CAHIKZ030005219.1:1417500-1425000 GCA_903632075.3 Acanthosepion pharaonis
TAACTATTATATTGATTTTTTTGATTGATTTGTTTTTTACGGTTTATCAAATTTATGCAGGTTATTAAAAGCTAGGAAATATTTTCTATTGTAAGAATTTTTGAGATAATAATGGTTTAGTTGTACATGTCTTACTAATTAACCCATAGCTGGGGAAGTGGTTGATTTATATCTTTCCCAAATGTATTTGCACATAAGTGAATATACCGGACAGAACCGAAATTGGAACTCGGCTCTCTGATTAACAATTCCGAGCCATTATCTATAACAACACCGTTATTGATTATAACGTTGTATAATGACGATAATTAATATGTATTAATAGATTCATTTATTTATATAACAAATTCATTTTCTTTGTTTATGTTTTTATTACAGCTTTAAAAATTCATGTCAGTCCTCAGTTTAAAGAAACCCTTGACCAATTCGCAGCATTCGAGTTGGAATGTCGAGGACCAGTTGAAATGAAGGTAAGTTTGTCAAACTGAGCAGAAATTAATCTATGAATGTCGTTCAAAATGTTATAAAACTCATTCAGAATGAAGAGCCATAGTTGAGCATTTTTGCTGTGGCACTTTTCTTCTTCTTTTTATGTGTCATGTCCTTTCAGGACGTAGGCGATCATGGCTCTCCGCCTCCCTCAGTTCCTTGGAGCTCTAAACAAGTTCCTTCCCTCAGCTTCCTCCCCGAGACCACGTTCTGTCATCAACTTGCTTAAGCTCGTCAGGTATGTCACTCGCTGCTTTCCCATATCTCACTTACCCTCTATTTGATCGGTGGGTATCAGACTCTCCAGACCCTTATTATGTGTCCCAGAAACTCCAGCTTCCTCTTTCTGATGTTAACTATAAGACTTCTCCTTGTTCGTAACCAATCTAAGATCTTTTCGCTGCTCACATGCTCAGTCCATGATATCCTTGTAGAAGTTCGAGAACAATCAAAGGTATTAAACCTGTTCAGTTCAAGGAGGCGTAGCAGTTTGGTAAATAAGAATGCGCCTATTTGCATTCTTTGCATTTCATGTGCCATGTCCTTTCAGGACATATGCAATCATAGCTCTCCGCCTCCCTCTATCCCTTGCAGCTCTCAACAAGTTCCTTCTCCCAGACTACGTTCTGCCATTTACTTGCTTAAGTTCGTCAGGTATGTCATGCGTTATATTCCCTTGTCTCTCTTTCCCTCTATTCGACCCGTGAGTATCATATTCTCCAGGCCCACCTTCCTCATTATGTGTCCCAGAAACTTCAGCTGCCTTTTCGCGATATTAAGTATAAGTCACCTCTTTTAACCATTCTTTTAAACCTAGAAAAGCAATTCAGATTTCTACCTTAATGTCTGTGCAGGCGAAACCCATACAAAAGTTCCACCTAAAGATGGACAAAGCAGAGGCCCGAGCAGTCATAAATATCGACAAAAGAAAGGCATGACATCCAAAGAAATCCATGAGGACATGGTACAGACAGTTGATGAGGACTCACATGCTACTGTGAAGAAGCGGGTTGCTGAATACAAGCGGGGCAGGGGCAGGTCTTCCAAAAATTTCAAACATTGAGGAGCAAGTTGATGCCATTTACCGTGTCCAGTAGATAGCTAAGTCCATAGGCATTAGTTCTGGTCCGGGCCATACTGTTTTAACTGAGATCTTGGGAATGAGCAAGCCGTCTGCAAGATGGATCCCAAGAATGCTAATAGCAGAGCAGAAGCTAAAAACGGTTGATATTTCCTGGGAACTTCTGACTTGCTTTTAGACTAACCCTGAGAATTTTCACCGGAGATTAGTAACTCAAGATGAGGTTCACCTCTTCGAACATGAATCTAAGGTTCACAGCAGACAGTGGAAACACTCTGGCTCTTTAACCATGAAGAAGTTTGTCTGTGGGCAAGGTGATGGTTTCTGTGTTTTTCTTTTCTTTTTAGGATTCTGAAAACGTAATCCTGATAGACTATTTTGAAAAAAACTATTAATTGAAAGTACTAAGCATCAGAATTAAGACAAGTGAAGGAAGCAATCAAGTCGAAATGGAGATGGACGCTGAGTGTAAGTGTGCTCTTGCTCCAGGATAAAGAGCCCGTACACACTACCCAGGTTGCAGTAGATGAAACAACCAACTGTGGCTTGAATTACTGCTCCATCCTCCTTACTCACCAGACATAGCTCCATCTGATTTCTTCCTGTTTTCAAAACTCAACTCCCATCTGTGTGGTCACGAATTTAAAAACAATGGTGAGATCATATGTGCTGTTTATGAGTTTTTGGGGGTCCAGGTCATCACCTTCTTCCGTGACGGGATTGCAATATTGCATCCTTAGACCAAGTGCATTGATGTCAAAAGGATTCTAGTGAACGATAGTGAAAAACTGTCTTGTTTCTCCAACTGCTTCTGCGTTAGACTTATAACTTTGCGAATGTCTCTAGTTCCTTTCATGAATAATTTTGTTTTTAATTAAACGATAAATGTCGTTTAATCGTTTTATTTCTTCTTTTTCTCATTTTCTACCCAGTCGTCTTCCAGCGTTTTACAGAAGTGAACATCTGTTCAAGAAATCAGGCTATCTCTTTCACTTTAAAGAGTAAGCGTTGTCAAAGTCGCCATCGAATTTTGGAACGTTTCCTATCAGTGTGAATATTTAACGATTCAGCCACATTTAAAAATCATGTTCAAAACATATTAATTTAGTTTGTTGCGAACAGTGTAGAAAGGGATTGTCAATGAAGAAAGAGTGTTTGGAAAATTTGATACTCACAGGACATGTTGAACGCAAGCGGACAGAGAAAACAGCGAGTAACGTACCTAACGATCTTGTGTAAATGTTTAGAAAAAAAAATGAGAGGACGCTGTGGAGAATCATGATCGGCTACATCTTGAAAGGACATGTCATATAGAAAAAGAATACTACACACCATATTTATTTGCTAGTCGTCTTAGTTCTCATAATTTTCTACCAAAGATATGTGACATTTGTAACGCAAATGTCATCGTCATCTTCTGGACTGCCGGGGGCCTGGACTATTTTTTTTAACCACTGGTCCCGTGTACACGGCCTTGTGTCAGATTTAATGGATGTTCGGATAATTACTATTTTTCAGATCATTTTGTGTAATAGACAATCTTGAATTTTCATGCTAGCAAAAAAAAAAATGTATAAAAGAATTATAAAAATTTAACATGACTATTATTTTAACTGCGTACACTTCTCGGCAATGTTTATTGTTTTAAAAAGTGATGATTAAAATTTTAATACACCTAAAGATATGATGAAAGTGAATTTATATTTGTTGTTCTTGGCAATTTACGAAAATATTAAACAGTTTATTTATTACTTTGTTTATTTAGAATTATAATTTTATATTTGCAACATTCTAAAAGCCAATAAAATTAAAACTAATACAATGCAAAATATATAATTTAGTAATTTATAAAGAAATAAACATTACATTGTTTTATTCATTAATTTTTGAACATTACTAAACTATTAAAATATATCTCAAGAAAAACCTTATTAAATATTAAATAGTGTTTATTATTTTTATTATCAATTCCCAAGTATAAAAAATGTATAGATCTTCTCTACTTTCATACGTTTAGGTTGTATTACAATTTTAACACATGGCACAGTGGATAAAGGCGTTGGTTAGATCCAGTGACAGAACCCAAAGAGTGTGAGTTCAATACCCGGTTAAGGCAGTGGAGAACTTTCGGAGGGAAATTAGCAGGAGATAACTGATAACTGACATCCATCAAACATGGCACGTGGAACTAGAACAGTCTACCCCAGTGAGTGAAATAAAGGATTCAGTTCGAAATTCCAACCACAGGAAGAAGGCCGGAGCGTACAACGGTCGAAACGTTGCGATAAATATGGCGACAAAAATGAGGACAATAGTCCGAATAATGTACAATTTTAATCTTCGATTTTTTGAAAAAAAATAAACCTTGCCGAGGAGTAACGGTAGTTAAATATAATAGCGGTGTCAATTGAAAAACCGTCCTTTTTATACTCTATTTTTTGGCAGGCATGTAGGTAAATGTTTGCCCTGTTTTATTTACTTTTTTCGTTTCGTTTAAATCTACGTAATTCCATTTTTTACAACTACTTGAAAATTATTGACATTGTTTCTTTATTCTTCTACTTTCAGGGCAAAGGAAAAATTACAACGTATTGGCTTCTAGGCGAAAAGGCTCAAACGGCGACTGATAATAGCAAACCACAGATTCAATGTTCAGAACCGTATTCCTTACTAAACTCTCAAAGTTGAAGTCTAAAATTCTAAACTGGGAAAAGAAGACAAAAGTAAAACAAGTAAAATAAAAAACTGTGTAAAGAAATATATATATATATATATATATATATATATATATATATATATATATATATAAAGGAAACAAAAAATCAGCTCTATCATCGCCAAATTACAAAAGATTTCCAAATCTTTCGTGGGTAGAAGGATAATACTTTGGGGTGTTACAAAAACAGAAAACATGCAAAACAGAACAAAAGGTAAAGAAAATAAATAATAAAGATATATTCATTACATACATACGTGCATACACAATGTTTATAGGTATATATAATAATAATAATAATAATAATAATAATAATATATATATATATATATATATATATACCCAAGTATATAATTGGTATATACGGAATGAATTCCAATAACCAACAATTACTATTCTTAAAAGAGTGCTCACTACAAAGTAGAGCAGATATAATTATTATTTATAAAAAATGATAACATAAGTATGTTATAAAATCACTACAAAAATAGCCATTTTGTTTCAAAATTTGTCTTATCAAGTGATGATGTTGAAGATAAAATAAACCATTATTGATGATGATGTTGAAAATAAAATAAACCATTTATTTTATCTTCAACATCATCACTTGATAAGACACCGAGTGTGTTGAAACAAAATGGCTATTTTTGTAGTGATTTTATAACATACTTATGTTATGATTTTTTTATAAATAATAATTATATATATATATATATATATATATATATATATATAATGTTTCATTGAACAATATAGACATATCAATTTAGTTTGAAATAATCCTTTCTAGTTCTGTAATTATCTTCTTGCTGTTGAGTTGAAATTCATCACGGACAGTGCCGTAGTTTTTGTTAACCCAAGTACTTTCCAAATTTACATCTCTGGTGAGCTCTCTTGCAGTGGGACGCGTGCAAAAAAAAAAAAAAATTGAACCAAAATTTAAATTTTAAAATAATTATAACAGAGCGCGTTCACGTGAGTTTATAAAAATCGCCATCTTAGCGATCACAGTTACATCAAGTTTGTTTTTACAATTCAAAAGAGGAACGAAAGTACTTGTGTTAAAAAAAACTACGGCGCATTCCATGATGAATTTCAACTTGACATCAAGAAGCTAATTAGAAAACTAGAAAGGATTAGTATAATATAGACATATGTCCCTATTAGTCAATGAAACTGCTTGAATTTAGATATGCTGCCTAAATATATAAACATACATACATATACATACATATATATATATATATATATATATATATATATATATATGCAATATATATATATATATATATACACACACATACACACGCATATATGTTCTTTAGTCTCCATACAAACACATACATACATACATATATATATATATATATATATATATATATATATATATATATATATATATATATATATATATGCGTAAAACGCAATATATATACACGTTGATATATATATATATATATATATATATATATATATATATATATATATATATATATATATATATATATAGACAAACACACACATGCACACACACAGGTAAAAAATCCAAAAGTGAGTAATTAATCCAAGTAGATCCTAATAATATAAAATATTAAAACTAGTCCACAAAAGAGACCTCAATATATTTATGATAGAGCATATAAAGGAATTACATAAAATGAAAGACAATTGTACCCCATTTTGATATCCATATTCATTTATTAACGAACGTTTTTCCATTGACAAACCTTAGAGAGAATATCCTGGGGGGCGAAATGGTCATCAAAATAGGGTACAGTTGAGTTTAATTTTTTTGTAATTTATATATATATATATATATATATATATATATATATATATAAATGTATGTATGTTTGTATGTAGGCAGCAATCCCTCTGCGTTTTACAAGTTTCATTAAGAACGACTGACGAGGCTCTGTGATTAAATGTTTCTTGATTGGTACAAATATTTTCTTTTCTGGACGTATGTTGTGGCGGGGAATTTTTACACATATTCTGTCCCAAAAAGGATATACTTGAACAAATGCAAGAAAAATGAATAAAATACTAAATCGGAGTGCCATTTCAGTAGCTTTTTAATGAAACTAATATATATATATATATATATATATATATATATATATATATATATATATTATGTATTTAGGCAGCAATCCTTCATTTATTTATGTTTCATTGAAAACGACATGTACTACGGTTAAGCTTGAACAAGTGCTTTTTTCAGGTGGGTGGGGCAAGCAGTGTGTAGAAACTGTGCAAATCTTCTACAATTCGAGCGCTTTCGGCTACACTTTTAGCCATTATCAAGGTTGATTTTATTTTTTCCGTTTAATAAAGTGTATGCGCTATGTGTATGATTTAGTGTTTTCCGAACACGGTTAGCACATTATGGCCTTGTTCGTAGTTAATATTGTTAAGAATTGGCTTTTTCTTTTTTTATTGTTAGGGCTTCCATTATTTTTAATCTTTTTTTTTTTTTACAGGTGGATAAGGTTATTATGTTTGGAAAATTTCTACACACCTTGTGTCCACAAAAGAAAACACTTGTTCGAACACATGAAACAATATTTAAAAAGCTTAACTGTAGTAACTTGTCTCTCGTTTTCAATAAAGCATATATATATATATATATATATATATATATATATATATATATATATATATATATATATATATATATATATATACTGGTTTTACTACTGAAGACCAAAGACGATATATATATTTTAACAATGGTTTGATAATATTCTAGAACTGGTGCTTGCTTTCAGTGTGTCTTAAAATGTTCGTACGTTACACGTCTGTTGCTACAATTACCACTGCTCATTTTCAAGAACTGGAATTATATGTTATGTTTTTAAAACCTTTGAAGTATTTGTTTCTGTTTCCTCACAGCGTTTGGTATTTAGAGCGTTATGAATTTAAATAAAGTTTTGACAGTATTGATGACGTATTTCCGCTGTTATGAAATTTTAACTTTCATCTTTCATAAATTTGGAATATTTTAATACACCAGTTCGTCGGTGTAAATATGTCATAATTAAAGTAGATTTTGCACACACTGGATGCTAACATCCATTATCTGATATAAAGGAAGAGAAAATTACTTTAAAAAGTTTTAAGACGTCTTGTCTTTAGTCTTCAATAACATCAGTTTAAATGGAAAATTACTGCTAAATTATGCAATATACAGACAGATATTATTGTTATTATT
>CAHIKZ030005219.1:1430000-1442500 GCA_903632075.3 Acanthosepion pharaonis
GGCATTCATTTATATTATCGGCTTTTGTTAATTTTAAACAAGAGAATTTGTTCTGTCATGCGCAGACACTCTTTCATGCAACGTTTAAAATATTCAGAATGTGTACCGTGATGTAAGTAAGGTCTCACTGTTGTCAAATTTCTCCATAAAAGTCCTTTCTTCAATTTTATTTTCGTCAGTCACTAGACTGCAATTCACTCAGCCATATTCTTTTTGCATTAATTTTTTCAGGCTTTGTGCAAGTAATATTGACAGTAAAAATTTCCGTATAGGTTAAAACTAACGTGAAGTTTTATTGAGAAAGAAAAAAAGACGAAGCTACATACCCCTCTCGTTCTGGGGTACCTCGAGGCGGTGTAATGGTTAACAAGCTTCTCTCACTAGAACAATTACGACTGAGTAGTAAGTTCGACCCTCACCGGGTGCTCCATACTTTCAGCCATATGCCTTATCTAAGCTTCGCTTAGAAAATCATTGTACCTAACCCATTTACTTGCTGGACTATGAATATCAACTGATAAGTACAACATGCCAAGCTGCACACACTTGTATACTACAAGAAAACCAACACGAGAAAACTATTTGAAAATACTGAAACCATCAACATAATGCCCTACCTTAAAGAAATAGGTTGATACTAAAATATATAACACCTACAATAGATCATCTACAAACTATATATCTATAAAATATTTTGTTGAAGCTATAAAATTGTGTACAAAATATTTAGATTTAAGCCTCAAATTATATATTATATATGATTTTATTTATTCTAGGATATTTTTATAAAAAAATGTTAAAAATCGCTACACAATTACAATCATGTTTCAACACTACAAATGTGTCACCTTGAGCGAAGTTAAACTACACCTAGTACTACTACTACTACTTGTCTCATTTCCTCATAGGTCAATGTCTGGTCATTATCCAACTCCCTTACTCTTAAGTATTTTAATAAAAATAGATTTAAAATTATTCCTATCTCCCTCTTCCATCTTTAATTTCGACCATATCTGTCGTCTTCCTCCTGCACCTCTCTTACTTTAAACAACCCCTCAAAAATGTATAAAAATAATACGTAAATTTAAAACCATTTTTATGCTTGGAATTGTGATCTGAAGAACTAGGAAAAAAACACCTTCCTGGGGAAATGAAACATAATCAATGGACCCTTAAGGTTGTCTCTTTTTTTAATTATATATATATATATATATATATATATATGCATGTTTCATTAAAAACAAGGTACTATGGTTGAGCTTTTATTTAATTTTTCTTGAACTGTCCAAATGTTTTATATTTCCGAGCGCTTTCGGCTATACCTTTAGCCATTATCAACGATGATTCGATTTTTCAGTTTAATTAAGTGTGTGCGTTCTGTGTATGTGTGGTAGGGAAGTTTTTAATTTCCGAATACGGTTAGCACATTATGGCTTTGTTCGTAGTTAATATTGTTAAGAGTTGGCAGTTCTTACACACCCTTTGTCCAGAAAAGAAAGCTCGTGTTCGAACACAAGAAAAATTAAATAAAAAACTTAAACTCAGTACCTTGTCTATCGTTTTTAATGAAACATGCATAAAGGAAGGATTGCTGCCTAAATATACAACTATATATATATATATATATATATATATATATATATATATATATATATATATATATATTTTTATTATAGTAGATTATCATAAAACATTTTACATCGTTACGCGAAAGTTTTCTCTAGTAGTAGTAGTAGTTTAACATCGCTAGAGGAGACACATTTGTATTGTTGAAACATGATTGTCATTGTGTAGCGATTTTTAACATTTTTTATTAATATCCTAAAATAAATAAAATTATATATAATCTAATTGTTAATCTGCATGTTAAACAATTACTGCTATTACTTGTCTAGTTTCCTGTGAGATGACTTATTAAATGGCCATAGGTAAGAGGGTAACAAATGAAAAGATTTAAATGTGAGGCTTTCCATTTCACTGAAACAGACGTTAATCACATGAGAGCATTATCACCTCCTCTATATTCTCATTCCTTCTGACTTCCTTTTCTTTTTCTTACTGAAACCAAACAACGTCTCGGAAATATATTTTCTACCTTTCCTCGTGATCAAAACAGAATAATCCATTATATATTGGGCATTGGCAAGGCGTAACGTACGTGCTAAGTAATGAAGTAATGAAGGAACATGCATAATTATATGATACTATTACTACTACACATAATAATAACAACAGAAGAAGAAGAAGAAGAAGAAGAAGAAGAAGATTACTGGTGTATTAGTAGATTTGATATCATATAATCTATAAGGTAAGCCACAAATTATTACTAACATGAACGTTCTACAAGTGAATGACACTTCAAGGAAAGAGAATCAGAAAAAAATCTCTGCGGAAAATTTTAAAGGTAGATGTAAACTATATACAGATGTACAGTAATAATGTTTGCGCAGAGAATACCTAAAACGAGAACAAATCTCTTATCTTTTTAAACAAGAATATCACCATCAAAACGAATTAAATCAGCAGAAAAGTAGAAAAAATAACAGAGAAAAAGTAGACTGTGAACTACATCATAACTAATTGAAAATTCACTAAAAAGGAATATAAAAAAGACATGATAGACTGGGAACAGTCATATATTAAGAACTGTAAAAATGACGTGTGCTCGATCATATAAAATGCATAGACCATCTCCACCTGCAGTAGATTGCGCAACTCACATGACTGACGAATTGCAATCATTGCGCATTTTTTGCAGGCCGACACGTTCCCACAAATAGCCTAGATGAGTATTTTTATCAAGTCACTATCTCTAGACTAGTTACCAATCAAGGCTACAGACATTGCTAGTAATCCATGGTTGAAGGAAGGAGAAATAGAACCATACCTTTACTCAAGGGCGTTTCTGCGAAAGTGAACGTAGCCAACATGGCCGATTTGACTACCATATCAACAAATAATATCGGTGCAAATCCACTGTTAATGAATTAAAAAAAAAATGTGAAGCATAAGATATTTTCGAACTCACCGGCCAAGCGAGGGCATTTGTGTTGTAGCATACCTACGGACGATAATGGGTATGTCTTCATTCACATAAATATAGTAGTAAATACTGTATGTTGGAGATTCGTCTCCATCTGTGCTAGTCAAACTCTCTACCTCGAGCAGAGAGGATCCCAATAGACGAGGTTATGTCGAGGGGTAGAGTCTCCTCTCAGGAAACAGCTACGCAATTCCGTTTTATACGGGGTCTACGGGGAATATTTGTCCGAGCCTACCGGCTCATATGCGCCACATTAAAATCGGCTTTGTGCCACATCTGACCGCGTGGAGCGGTTGGTAGACATCCTGCAGTTGGAGATTCATTGTGGAATTCACTTGACTCACTTCTAGCAGTTGAATATTTCTTCTACGCGCCGCTGGCGAATCTTATATGTGTTGTTCTTGTCCTAAGTATTATCGTTCATTACCAACCTTCGTGTGTTTATTCTATTCAATAACCTTCCCTATGATGCAACAATTTGATTGTCATAAAAATAGAAAGAAAAGAGGCATGATATTTTGTAGAAAGAAAACGGAAATGATTTTAAGAATTTTTTTTTTTTTTTTAGTATATGACATTGAGGGCAAGGGTCCAAAAGATAATAATTGGATTCATTTTAATAGTGGCAAAGAAGAAGATCGATATTATATAAATCAGAGATTTGAGAAAGATGCCCAGACCACATCAAGACTAGGGTGTGTGATAAAATAAGGAGAATGTGGGAGATTTCAAGACAACTGATTTGGTGTGAAAATGCAGTTGCATTAAATAGTATTTCTACTACTACTACTGCTACAAGCAAGTCTGTAAAGCTATTAGGACACAAGGGATTACTGGGTGTGAAAGAATTAGGGACAGAAACATTACTAATGAATGGATATAGAAAAGAGTAATCAGGGAGACAGGAAATAAAGATTGACATTGCATTTATATTTTTGGAGATTAAAATTGGCTACTACTACTACTACTACTACTAATAATAATAATAATAATAATAATAATAAGAAGAAGAAGAAGAAGAAGAAGAAGAAGAAGAAGAATCAATGTAGAGAAAATTCGGGGCCAAGTAACCACTTAATAACGGGGTGTGGCCGACTGGCACCAACTGAGTACTAGCAGCAATATTTCAGGGCTGCTGCTCAATACTTATATTGATCAATATGTCGCGCATTCAACCTCACTCTCAAAGAGAATTGCTGGAACCTTAAGTTGCTACTAATTTTACAGTCTAAATCTTCTGTGATTTCAGCGTTCAAACTGATAAGCAAATCCAGACAAATCGACCATACATAATCGTAAAAAAAATCATGTTCAAAACTCATGTCTCCTGATAGATGTTGCAGCCCCAGCCGACAAAAACACCCATCTTTGAAAACGTTTGACAAACTACGTAAATGTAAGGACCTCGAGATGAAAGAAAAAAATCTTGAGTGACATCTCATGACGACATCAACTATGGTTATTGAGATTTCAAGAATTATATCATAAAGAGCAAATACATGGAACAAATTCCCGGAAACCCTAAAATGTATGAGTTTAAAGCAATCATATTTATTTCTTGTATCTTATGAAGGTATTTCTCTCGGCAGTAAGCACAATTACATATTTTTCTCCATGATTCCATGCCACCTCAGGTGTTTTCATCTTGTAACATCAATAAATTGTCCTCTCTTGAAGTCTCTAGTTGAGACTTATGAACAACTCGTGCTACATAAACTGCACTGCTGCACATTTACACAATAATAATAATAATAATAATAATAAGAAGAAGAGACAAGAAAATATTATTAGTCAAAAACAAAAGACAACTCATACTAGGGAGTTCTGAAAACTTCTCGGCCTTACCACCATCTCAAAGTCTAATCAAATGGTGATGGTCGCAAGTCGAGATGATAATTTTCAATACAGCCTTATAAATTTGTAGAGTGACCAAAATAGCACAATTAAAAATTAACAATAAAAACAATATAAAATATGAAAACAATTGTCACCGAGACTGCCACCATTCGCTTTAGAAAAATGAACGAACATTATTATGAAATTCCCATTAATATTTTTCTAGAATATGAAATGCGAATAAAAAAAACTATGTTAATGAAGAGGTCATTGTGAAAAAAAAGTGAAGATTTTTAAAGAAAAATAAACCCACAGAAAAAAAAAAAAACGCAAAGCCAATCAAAATATAATGGACGAAAGACAGAACGTTGTGTTATGTGAGATCTAGATAAAAGAGAAAAAAAACTTATTTTATTCCTATAGTGAATTTATAAATGCTACATTATTTACATTATTCGGACTATTGTCCTCATCTTTGTCGCCATATAGTCCGAATAATGTAAATAATGTACATAATACCTCATCTCAGAAATATAGACAGATTATAAATGCTACGCTTATATTCATCTTTCATCTGCCATATTCATTCATGGGCGATCATGGCTCTCCACAATTACCTCTCCTTTATAGCTCTTAATAAATTTTATCTTTTTGCTATCTCCCCCTAATCCCTGTTCTGTCAAGCATTTTCACAAGCTCATTAGGTAAGATATGCATTACTAAATTTCTAAACCCTCTTTCCTCATTATGTGCTCTAAAACTTTCAACTGCCTCTTTCTAGTGCTAGGTAAGTTGTAATTAATTGTTTCTATTTTCTCTAAGACATCGACGTTGTTCACATGTTTAGTCTCTGGGATTCTCAGCATCCTTCTGCAGAACTACATTTCTGTTACATCAATGTTGTGTTCGATGATGCTACTGGTATCCGTTCTTCTGACGCCAACATAGCATAACAGTCTCTATCAACAAAGGACGATTTCTTTCACATATTTGTTTTACTATATGAGAGAGACAGATGTGATAGCATTGATTACAGGATGTAACGATCGAATAATCTTCAGGGGAATGCATGCCTACTCGTTGGGTTAGCATTTCCCCACGGGCGGACTAGCCTCTCTAAGGAGTCCGTTTGTGGAAAGAGTGTCGACACTTTGCATCATTTTGGTCATATATCCAGAACTTGAACAAATGCAAGCTATCATTCCTACAGTTTCACACCCATGGGTTTTCTGTCCAATAATTTTCTATCCTGGGCGAGCCTCAGCATTCTATAACACTCAACCCTCTTCTTCATCTGTAATGAGATCATCCAGCATTCATTGGTGGACTGATATTATATAACAGTTCAGTCATATTAACAGTTCTTTGTTTCTAACAATATTTTCCTGTTTTCGAAGTCATCATTCGCTATTCCAATGCATCCTCTAATTTCGGTGACTGAAATAATTCTTGGAGATTTACTTATCACTTAAACCGCAAGAGATTTCTGCTTGAAAATTTAGGGTTGAAGAATCTGTTTATTTAAGAATGAATTACAATTTGTGATATTAAATAATGGGTAGTAATTATGAGGTGTGCCTGATTACCCAAGAAAAACTTTGTCCCATTCAAACTTTTCTATTTTATATAATTATACAATACGTGCACTTGCATCTGGCTCAAAAATTGGTGCTACTGGACTGAAGAAATAAAAATATCGAACTAAAAATAAATCCATTGATTCTTTAGAAATTGCCTTAAGTTTCAGTTACGAAATCGAGCAGATAATCAAGAGAGTGTGCATTCTTTAAAAGGTAAAGACAGAATCTTACGCGGTTGAAAGACTGTAGGATCAAACAGTCGTTTCTCCTACAAAGGGGGACGTTCATTCGAACACTGTTAAAAGCACATTTTATTTATTAAATTTTCATGAGGGCGCAGGCCGCCAGACGTAATACACACTGTTTAGAATAATAAAAAAAAACACGGCGTCTATTTCAAACACGAGTATCCTCCAAAAATTGACATTTGATATATATATATATATATATACATATATATATATATATATATATATATATATATATATATACACGGAGGAGTAACGGATAGCGGCTTTGATTGAGGAATCGGAGAGCTGAGTTCGAATTCCAGTCGAATCCATTACGTTCGCTTACGTGCTAATACCCTTGGGAAAGGTGTGAATCCTCTTCTTCTTCCTCCAGCTATGGGTAAATAGCAGGACAGACTGGGTTCTATAGCATTGGATGGCAACTGGTCTAGGAGAAGGACAACTCTGAATTCAAAACCTGCAGAGGGTCGTTTGGGGACTTTGCGGTACGTAGTGCACCAGGTCTCTGTATTTGGCCCTTCAGAAAGTGTGGATGGTCCTGCACGAAACCTTCACTGCTATAAGCAAATCTCATGTGCTGTTGTCGGGCTGTCGGTTTCCTAGGAACTGATCTGCTTGACCCACATACGTCGAATTCGACGGGAGAGTCGAGTATATATGTATATATGAAAAAATAGAAAGACAGAAAAGATAGAATTAGAAAAATTCTAGAAGACAAATGGATTTCGCGCCTCGAAACACTCCATCCAGACGGGCTTAATCACAAATTTAACAGCATAAATAGAATTAATATATAACCCCATAAATCAAGCCCGACCCACATGTGCTTGCGGAGGTGTTGACGTCTCAGACATATACACACATACCCATAATAATATATACACTTACACCTATCATGCACACTTCCCAAGAACTAAATGATGACATACGCTTAAGACAAACACATCCCCTTCCCAGCAACCAATGAAACTGTCAAAATGACCAAGGGAATACAGAGTCGTATGAATCTATCAAGCCTATATATTAAAAACAACATAAAAGAGGCCGTTTGACCAACACAAGGACTGACCAAAATTAACGATAAAAAAAAACAAAGGAAAACTACAGATAAAGATGATTTTCCTCAGTAAGTCATTAATTTCTGTAGTTCACTGCTACTAATAAGCAGGAATTTTTTTTCACCTGATGATGGCCATGCTGGCCGAAACTAGTCGAGGAAACTAATTGAAATACTAAAACAAAAAAATAGTAATATACAACACAGTGTGTCTGAAAATTTTATTTTTTTTATATTTTTTATTGTTCAAAAACACACACACACACACACATTAATAATATATATATATATATATATATATATATATATATATATATATATATATATATATATATATATATAGTAATACTCTGTTTGAAAAAACCTCGGTTAGCTTAACTTGTAATATAAATAAAATTGATTCCGAGGGAAAATTGGAAAAAAAAAAGAAAGAAACAAGAGCATAACACTGTACGAATCCTCTCGTCATGCTTTACTCTGAAGATCCATTTAGGTGAAACCTGGTAGGTTTGCCTGGCTCCTTAAGATTATTTTTTATATATATATATATATATATATATATATATATATATATATATATATATATATATGAAATTAGATTGTGTTTAATAATTATAAATATATAAAATATAACCGAGCCTGGCGATCTTTGAAAAAAGCTTACTAGATTAGCAGAAAGCGCTCTGACCAGTTTCTGTACTCCCTAAGTGATTACTACGTCATTAGGCATTTATCCCATGGGGCAATAGCCAAGTCAACTTCCTGACAACGTAACTGTGAGTTCAATTAAGTACATAGTGCCCTGTGTATATCGGAAACGGGGCAAGCAATACCTGAGTAGTATTAAATATGTCAGTCAGTTATGTGCCAGGCGTGATACACGATTTCGATACATGACTGACGAGGCAGATTTTTTTTTCCCGCAGTAGTTGCCATTTCTTTCTGTGGTAGACCAGTTGCCATCCAAGGTCTGTCCTGCTATTTACCCATAGCTGGGGGGAGGGAGAGAAGAGGATCCATATCTTTCCCAAGGGTATTATTACGTAAGTGAATGTAATGGATCTGACTGGAATTCGAACTCGGCTCTCCGATTCCCCAATCCGACCCGCTATCCATTATGGTCAGTGAAATGTGAACAATCTACTCCCACCCCTAAATTAAATATAGTGTTCAGTTAGAAATACCTTGAAAGTTACCCGGATGATCGATAAGCCTCTGCTGAAAGGCCGGAGAAAACAACCACCGAAACCTAGTGATAATAACATCAAAGATGTGGATAAATGTAATTGAAAATATTTACCCTGGTTTCTCCACTGAGACGGGATGTGACCCAAGGTCGGATTTAATGTACACTCGGGCCAAGGACAAAAATTCCCCGAGACCCCGCAGCCGTCGGTTGCGCTGACCTCCGTGCGAGCACCGCCCTCTCTCTCTCTCTCTCTCTCTCTCTCTCTCTCTCTAGTACAATGAGAGGGTGCGGCCACGGACATCTGTTTCCCAGGGCTGGGTACCTCACTGTATGATTTTCCTCAGTTGCCCCTCTGTCCTCCGACGGAGCCGCAACTGAATCACACTCTGCCCGAAAACAGAGACGCAACTAAGAGATGACAAAGCCTTACCCAGCATGTGCCATGTAATTGTAATTGTAATCATCCAAAACACGTAATATATATAATCTTTATACACGTACATTATATATGTTCCAAAGGTTGTCACAGCTGGAGGTGATAAGGGTGACAAGCACCCACTGACTATGAAATGAGTTCGTGGCTCGCGTCTCATTTAGCCTCTGTCTACAAAGTCCAGCTCCAATCCAAGCCGGAGAATGGTCGAAGGCGAAATACTGGCACCTCATAACTAGGTAGATGGAGCTCAATCTGCCCGAATATCTTGAAAAGGAAAACCCTGGTTTTAAAATTTCGCTGCCTTGCAATCACATCCATATTACGGAAAAGACTATGGAAGTAAATCCAGACAGAAAAACCGGGGTCGAGCCCCGAAGGCGGTTGGCTATGCCTATCAACAACCAGCGCTACGAGCATACACCTTCAGGTACTCTGGCTGGAGAGCGTGAAGCAGACCAAGAAGACGCTGGAGCGACTCAGTGGCAGACACTTTCAAATATCTCTCCTCCAGGCTCCTGGCAGATGACTGTGTCTCTCCGTGTCGCCTAACAGTACAAGCGGAAGGAAAAATTAACTAAACCTTGCGGCCAAGCTGCAATGCATCTATAGAGTATTGCCTAGTCTGTGGAGAGGTCATGCGAGTTTTACCACCAAAGGGCTGAATTTTAACCAGACAGCGCGCTGCCTTTATCTTGCGAGATAAACGGGTGCCTACGACTATTAGCCATTTCCCTAAAAACGAAAAACTTGGCATTTATTCACCGAGCAGTCTGTATTTCTTTCGATTGAAATTTATCAAATCTTTCTATTCGAAAAGATTTTTTCTGGAAGAGTTTTTTTTTAACATCGCTTTTTTTTAGAATTAACGGCGTTTGCGTTTCAAAGATTTTGTGCGAAATGTAACCATCTTGATTATGCCATTATTTTCTCTTCGAGTGACATGCGCTGTCTATTTATCTTGTTGGTGTTGTTGATCATCGTCATGGTTTCTGTTATTTGGTATATACATTATCATATAAATAATCGAAAAAGTAATAACTCGTCCTTCCAGAAATTCGGCTACAAGCAACATCTTCTCCGGAATCTATAAAAAGAAAACTGTGACAGATGAAGGTTAAAATAGTGACTAATCGTTGGCGTGCATGTGACCATGCCAAAAGAAAAAAAAAAGAATATTTTAAGTGTTGCATCTGTGGTCTATTAGAATGCCAATAAAGATAGTGAAGTTTGAAGAAACTTGCTGCCAGCTTCAACAAAATGGTGTGAACATGCAGTAGCAGTAAATATTTCAAAGTGATAATTTATAATGCAACAGGCGATAAGATATTTAATAAAACACAGTTAATATAAACAAACACTGGTTCTTCTATTATTTAAGAGTTCTTTGAATGTAAGCGCAGTGCTAGACTGGCGTCGGGGTCTCATCAATTTACAGTTGAGCTGACTAGATGTAACCCTAAATTCTAGACTAACAGTTTCTTTTCTCGCACTACTAGCTTGTGGAACTCCCTCCTGGATCTTAACCTGGAAAAAATTTAAATGAACTGTCAATCGCTATCGACTATGCTCTTGATTACTCTTCCTCTGTTATCGCTCCTTAGCAATGTTCTTGCTTCTAATTCTTCCACATCCAATTACCCTTTGCGTCTCGGTGGCTTTCTCGCCTTGCCTTGCGTGAACTCGATTAAAAAAAAAAAGAAAAAGAAAAAAGAAAGTCAGTTAAAAAAATGAGAAAAAAAAAAGGAAAAATAATTCATATTTAAGATATCCATTATTATTATTATTATTATTATTATTATTATTATTATTATTTTCTAAATAGGCTGTCCCTTGTCTTCCTGTTACAAGTGTGGGTAGCGTAAGTGCTATCGGCGCCCAAAGTTGACTCTCTGAGCCGAGTACAAGTTCCAGTTGAGTTAGTTGCATTCACTTTTAAGAAAGGCATGATTCCATCTCTGGTTAAATAGCTGGATAGACTAGGCTCACTAGCTTCCGATGCCAACCTGTCATAGAGAAGGGTTACTCTGAATTCAAAATCGTGGAAAAGCCAACAGAAGAAAAAAAACAAAAAAAAACCTCCAGTTTTTTTCCTGATAAATCATAATTTACAGATAATAAATAAAATGAAGCTGTGAAGAGCCATAACCGTCTTCTTACAGATGGGACATTAAGTCTAATAATAGAAATCATTGAAGTAAGGAGACAATGTGTTAAACTGAAGTAGTGGAAAGCCATGATCACCAATGTCCTGAAGGGTCATGGCAGATAATTCATTTCAAACACATATCATCATTCATTTAGTCACGTCAGTTAAAACAAAATTCAATTTCGCGCCTGTGACTTTTTTAGACAGCTACTATTGATAAGTGCAGATGTATTTGGAAAACAGGTTATATAACATTTAATAGGACTTAATGACCAGTGAAAACACTAAACTACATAGTGCTTAAAGCCTCATTCAAATCGCCCTAAAATAACCAAAGATCAAGTAAAAAATTATATTCCTCTCTCAACAGCTAACACAATCTGTCTCCAGCCTAAATGTCAGGAAAAGCAAACTATATCTATTTCAATAGTCAGTAAGTCATTCCTACTACCAACCTACAATCTCCAGAAATGAGAAGCCTTCTATTCTATAAGAATGAACTATTCTACAAGCACTCATTCTGAATGTGGCCTATGGCTGTATCATGGGGAAACAACATTTCACGCCTGATCACCAAAGTTAAACTATATTGAATCAGGTCAGTACTTAGATGGGAATACCATGTGCTGTAAGCTTAGATGTGTGAGTGGTGTAATGGATAATGGCTTAGAATTTGGAAATTGGAGAGCTGAGTTCTACTTACAGTTGGGTATGTTATATTCACTTACATGCAAATATCATTGGGAAAATTATGAGTCCACTGCTTTTCCCCCAGGTATGGGTTAATTAATAGAAATTGTATCAGAAAATCATTATTATCTCAACAAAATTATTACAATCCAAGAATATATTCCAGTATTTAAATAATCTGCAAAAGGATAAGCTGTAAAAAATAAAATGATCAATCATTTTGAATGTTGTATTTTGTCATTGCTATAAACACACTTGCTTTATATCAAGGC
>CAHIKZ030005219.1:1447500-1460000 GCA_903632075.3 Acanthosepion pharaonis
TCACAAGTTGGAGTTCACAGTAAGGATTTTATTGATTGAACCATTTCTAACGCTCATTAACATTTTGCAAATAATTCAAATTGGAAAATATTTTTAGATTTTAAGAATTATATTTTCAGAGGATAATAATTATTTATTGATATAAAGTTTTACTATTCACTATATATATATATATATATAGCCTAACAATTGTGTTTAGCATGAAAGAGACTGTTGCCTTTGGGTCTTCAATGTCCACTTTATATATATATATATATATATATATATATATATATATATATATATATATATATATATATAATATATTATATATATATAAAATCTAAATATATATATATATATATATATATATATAATATTTAAATATATATATGATATATATATATATAATATATATAATATTTAAATATGTGTATATGTGTGTGTGTGTGTGTGTGTGTGTGTGTGTATTTAGGCAGCAAATAATCTTTCAGGCATGTCTGATTGATTAAATTACAAACATTATGTCTGCTTATTTTGATCATAATCCTTTCATATTCAAGAATATTTTTTCATATATTCCTATTGAATAAAGCGAGAAATGCACTGTAACAGTGAAAATCACTTTTATTTCCCAAGTACTTTCATCAACTTGTTTTGTTTGTTTTTATGAGTTATTAACACATTGCAAATAATTTAAATCAGAAAATATTTTTAGATTGCCAGAATTATATTTTCAGAGCATAGTGATGATTTAGTGATATAAAGTCTTATTTAATATATATATATATATATATATATATATATATATATATATATATATATATATATATAAATAGCCAAACAATTGTGGTTAGCGTGAAAGAGACCTCTGGGTTTTTGTCTTCAATGTTCACTTTTTATATATATATATATATATATATATATGTATGTATGTATGTATGTATTTAGGCAGCAAATAATCTTTCAAGCATGTCTGATTGAATAAACTACAAACATTATGTTTGCTTATTTTGATCATAATCCTTTCATATTCATGAATATTTTTCCATATATTCCTATTAAATAAAGCATGAAATGCACTATAAAAATGAGAGTCACTTTTATTTCCCAAGTACTTTCAACAATTTGTTTTCTTTGTTTTACTTTACCAAATGCACTCCTGATGATGATCTCAGAAAGAGA
This sequence comes from Acanthosepion pharaonis, assembly GCA_903632075.3. Classification (NCBI taxonomy): domain Eukaryota; kingdom Metazoa; phylum Mollusca; class Cephalopoda; order Sepiida; family Sepiidae; genus Acanthosepion; species Acanthosepion pharaonis. The sequence goes on from CAHIKZ030005219.1 coordinate 1,448,665, forward strand.
TGTGAAAGAAAAGTGATCCTCACTGTTACAGTGCATTTCTTGCTTTATTTAATTGTAATATACAGAAAAATATTTGTGAATATGAAATGATAATGATAAAAATAAGCAGTCATAGTGATTGTAATTTATTCAATGAGGCATATATATGTGTGTGCGAGTATGAATGATAATGACAAATGGAATTCTTATTGTATTTTTACAGAGATAGTTTTAGTCATATCTGAAATTTTACATCAGTTTTTTTAAAAACTATTTTAAAAACTAGAGACTGATTACACTGTTGCTGAAAATTAAATTTTATCTTATATATATATATATATATATATATATATATATATATATATAAATGGTTCTATATATATATATATAATTCTGAAGAATTCATCTGTTTACCTATACATAGCTGGACAATTTTCAACTTGATCCAAGGAAAATACTTTAACTTAAATGAAGTATATTTACGCTCAGAAAGAGACAGCTGAAATTTATAAGATAATTAATGAGGGAAAGAATGTCTCTGGAGAAGTTAATACTCAAAGGGCACCTGTCCACTTGTCTTTTTTTATATATATATATATATATATATATATATATATATATATATATATATATATATATATATATATATCAGCTCAGTTTGAATTCAGTTGAATCAATTATATTTGCTTACATGCTAATACATTTTACAATGGTATGGATCCTCTTTTTCTCACCCCAGCTATGGGTAATTAGCTAGACACACTGGGTTCTATAGCATGGCAATAAGTCTAGGAGAAGGACAACTCTGAATTTAAAACCTGTGGAGGATCCTTTGGGGCATTGTGGCATACAGTGCAACAGGTCTCTCTATTCTTCAAAAAAGTGTGGTTGGTTCTGCACAAAGATCCCAATTATAAGCAAATCATATATGCAATTGTTTGGCTGTTGGTTCCTAGGAAGTGAGTTTTTTGACACTCAAATGTCGAAAAAAGTTGGGAGAGTCCAGTATATATATATATATATATATATATATATATATATATGCACGGTACTTAGTGAAAAGTGTTCAATATCTGTGATAGAGCTAACATATTCAGTTGTATGGATATTAGTTTGTAAACCTCGGTTTCATGCTTTTGTGATCATCAGACAAGCTGGTTTATTTTTTTAAAAATGGATCTATTTATGCTTATTTGTGTTTGATTATTTGTGTGTGTTCGAGGGGGGGGGAATTTTCTTCTGTATTTGCTTGGGATGACACTCGCACACACATAGACACACATACATACAGGTGTATGCATTTTAGTTTGTACAATCACTCCCATATAATTAATCTGAGATTAAGTGCATATACACATACATGTGTTTTAGCATATATATATATATATATATATATATATATATGCAATTGTCATTTTATTTTGGTGTCAAGACTTTAGTGTTACATATGTAGCGAAGTTCTCTTAACAAGGAACAGGTTGAGATTTTCTTGACATTTTGATATTGTCAGTGCTGTCAGATAAGTTCACATTTCCTCACACATACATACATATATATAGATACTTTGGTCTGGTTCACCACCGCCACATTGACTAAGCTGACTTCTGTTTATGGACATGATAATGATGATGTTTACATTTTTAGCAATGCTAACTGCTGGTGTATTATTGGGGATTGTGATGATGCTAATTGTAATAATAACTGTGATATTACTCTTGATATATTAATATGCATATATATATATATATATATATATATATATATATATATATATAAAGAGAGAGAGAGATTTAATTAGTTTAATATTCAGGAAGTATTAAGCATAAATAAGAAAAGTGAAGACAAAAGTGACTGAAACAGTTACTACTAAATTACTATATATAAATAAAATATAAATTAGTATCTATACTAAATTAATATGTGAATGAATGGCAGAATAGGGACCAAAAGGTGAAGGATGAAAAGATATTCAAGCAATAAAAATACACAAAGTTGAGGAGCGCTATGACCGCTCATGTTCTGAAGATTCATGGTACATAAACGAAGAAAGAGAAGGTTTTTGTTCCAATGTTGGGATCTCACTGATAGATCGTCTCCCACAATAGTCAATAAGCAGCTATGTTACCCAAAGAAATAAGTTGGAGTGAATTTAAATTTTCGAACTTTAAAAGAAAAATAAAGTAATCAGTTTTGATACTAAAATAATTATTTACAATTAATTAAATGCTAATTATTTATGTCTATATATGGTTCTTCAGGTTGGAGAAGTAAAATAATTTTATAGTGTTATAAAAGCCTATTAGCAATGGACACCACAGCCCCAGCACCTTGTGTGGTGAGAATGTGGCCCAATAACTCCTTTGAGAATGTACATGGTTATCAACAAACAATAAAATAACAGTAACAAAATTGATTAGTTATGATTAACAATCTGGTCAAATAACAAAACTTGAAATTGATAATTATGTTAAGTGTCACTCAAAAGACGTTTTTTCTATAATAATCCTTGAAATTATTTTACTGAAAAATATTAACTTCATACAATATTATAAAAATATATAGTTTGTATATCACTTCTCTTTTATATGGATATATTGTTTTTTAGTAATAAATTATTATAAGTCTATAATTTTTATTTCATTCTTAATATTCATTCCAGAATAATTTTTCAAAAAATATTTGAATATTAATAATATTTTAGTTTATATTTCTGAGATGAGATACTGTAACTATTTACATTGTTTATACTATTGTCCTCATCTTTATTGGCATATTCACGATGTTTCAGCTGTTGTACACTCTGGCCTTCATCAGGTGATATCTGTTGGAATAATGAACTGAGCCCTTTATTTAGTCCACAGGGGTAAATTGTTCTAATTCCACATACCATGCCTTTGGATGCTTTTAGTTAATTCCCCTTGATAACTGAACTCTCCATTTTTTTTTGTTCTTTTTGCTGTGGCTAGGAATTGAACTCACAACTCTTTGAGTCAAGTCACTTTTTGGATCAACCAACCAATCTACCCTTGCAGACTAAATAAATGGTTCAGTTCAAAAATCCAACAGATATCACAAGAAGAAGGCTGAAGTGTACATTGGTTGAAACGTCATGAATATGGCAATAAAGATAAGAACAGCAGTCTGAATGATGTCAGTAGATTGTCATTTCTTTCTGCAGTAGACCAGTTGCCATCCAAGGCTATAGAACCCGGTCTGTCCTGCTATTTCCCCATAGCTTAGGGGAGAGGAAGAGGGTTCATACATTTCCCAATGGTTTTACCATGTAAGTGAATGTAATGGATTTTACTGGAATTTGAATTTGGCTCTCTAAGTTACAATGCCTCATGTCAGAAATCTAGACAGATCCTGAAGAAGGCCAGAGTGTCCAGCGGCTGAAATGTCATGAATATTGCAATAAAGATGAGAACAACAGTCTAAATCATGTAAATAGTGTAAATAGTTACAATGCCTCATGTCAGAAATGTAGACAGATCCTGAAGCAGACCAGAGTGTCCAACGGCTGAAATGTCATGAATATTGCAATAAAGATGGCAATAAAGATGAACAGTCCGAACAATGTAAACAGTGTAAATAATAATATTTTTTATTGGAAACTTACCACAAACAAATAAAATTTACTTTCATTTAGTCTACTAACTGCTATAAATATTTTAATGTCATTCTTGAACACTAACAATATATGCTTGTTTGGGCGGATGAAAACTGAAATGTTACTGATGGAGCAAAATTGAGAAAAAGCTGTCAGTCTTGTCTGAAAGAGTTTTACATGTTTACCTTATTTACATGTGAGCTGTTATCCTCATTTTTGTTGTTATTATCACAACATTTTTGCCTCTGACCTTCATTAGGTGCTTTCTCGATAAGTCAGTTCGAAATTCTCTGAGGGTTGCCCAGATCAACAAACACCTGATGAAGGCCAGTGCATTGTGATAATAACAACAAAGATTATGATAATAGTCCAAATGCAAATAATGATAACTCCTCATTCTATAGGTTGGTTGGTTGGGTGATTTTGTAATATGTCAGCTCTTCTTGGCTTATTTAAAGACAAAGTTTATATGGGCCACCCTGTGAGGATCAAACATACTGCTCAGAAGCTATGGTCATCCAGACAATCTTAACTAATGATGACCTATTAATCTATGTTGATTGATTTTACAATATTCCAACCCTTGTTTGATTATTTAAATTGAATTTCGTATGGACCACTCAGTGAGGATCATATTTGATACTAAGTAATAATGTTCAATGCTCCACGCGGAGCTGATCTCTCAGCAGAATATTTCATTTTCTTGAATAAATAGAATACCCCTGTGAATAAAGTTTTAGGAAGAAATGTCTCTAATTAACTATTCTTGAGACAAATTTGTGAAAAATTCTTGTTAAATAATAAAAATTAATTGTTTTATATTTACAGTTTCATAATCTGCAAGAGAAAATTGTAAATAAAATAGCAACACTATATAAAAAAACACCTTCAACAAACATTTTTTCTTTTTTTTTCCAAAAATAAAATGAAAACTTTCTTTCAACAGACAATAAATTTTTAAAAATTTTTCAAGTAACTATGCAGATTGGAAAAAATATCAAATTTTGTAAGGAACAAACAAACATTTAAGAACAAAAAAAAAAAATGAATTAACAATCTGGATGCATCTGTACATTAGATTTGATTATAACATGAAAGAGTGCTTATGAAGTCCACAATATATATATATATATATATATATATATATATATATATATTTGTGTATTTTGGCAGCAATCTTTCTTTCATGAACATTTCATTGAGTACGACAGACAAAGTGCTTTAATTTAGTTTTTATACAGTTTCCCATGTGTTCTAATAATTTTTTCTTTTCAGATGATAAATTATATAAAACTGTCTGAATGTTTTTTTTTTTTTTCCGAGTGTTTTCAGCTATACATTTTACCATTTACAAGGATGAAATATTTTAACTGTTAAATAAGAAATAGTTTTTTGCATGTATAAATTTATATAATGTTTTCATTTTTTTTTTCTTCAAAACACAGTCAAAATATTGTGTCCATGTTCATAGTTAATATTATTGTTTGTTGTTTTTTTTTGCTTTTTTTAATAAGGCTTCCATTATTTTTAGCCTTTTTTTGCATGTAGATGATGTTATTATATTTATGTTGTTAACAAGTATATTACGAATAGGGTCCTGTAGGTCTCCATAATTATTTAAATGAGATCCACTTGAACTATGGTAGAAAGGTGTAGAATGAGTCTTCATGCCAAACTGTTTTTATATAATTTATCATCGGAAAAGAAAAAAATTATTAGAAGGCATGAAAAATTGTATAAAATCTAAATCAAAGCACCTTGTCTGTCGTATTCAATGTGCATATATATATATATATATATATATATATATATATATATATATATATAGAGAGAGAGAGAGAGAGATATGTATATATTTTGATACATATATGAAACTGTGGTATATTTAAAATGTTGTAATATGATAACAATTTTAAAATATGATAACAATGTTAAAATTGAAAAAGGCCAATATACAAGAGAGCAGCTAAGGTAGACATTATGGAAATAAATATAAAAATGACAACTACATAATAAGTGAAAGAAGCAAATTAGCTCTGAAAGAATAAAAGAGCACACATGATTGGGTCGAAATTGTGAGTCAGTAGGAACTGTGCAAGTGAATAACAATATATACATAGTGCTGTATTAACCTAATAGAATAAGTAACAAATGTTACGGCCACATATTTTTGGATGGCACTGCATGAAATACTTTCAAAATGTCTGCTGAAATCAGCTTCTTAGGGTCTGCCAATGTTAATGCAGACATGTCAGGCAAGCTACATCTTTAAGAATTCATCATTTCAAATAACATCCTAATGAGGTGATTAAATCCTTATATTTTTTTCTTGGTTTGTTTCTCAGCAGGGTTGGGGCTGTAAGAAGTAAAACATTTACCAGTTTTGTGAGTTCTATTACTATATTCTTAAATAATTTATGTTTATTTTTTTTTTTAATTTAATGTCCCTTTACAGCATGCTAAATATCCAGCACTAGTTTTCTCCTGCTCTGAATAAAGGTATACAGTAATAGTAATGTTGAAATTAACATTTCATACAATAAATATTTGGCATTAACTGACTGAACAGTTAGTCTTCGTGAAATTTATATTTTTATTAAAAGATTTTTTCAGAAAAATAAACTTCTCAGATTGGGTAACAGTTATTATGCTTTCAAGAATTGATGGGAATTTCCTTCCTAACCTTTTGTTTAAGATTGTGTGGAACAATGATTCCATTGTTTTCTCTTCTAGTTACATTTGATATTATAGTTTTGGTTATTGTCAAAGAAAAATTGTTGCATTATCTGAAAGTTAAATTTCTTACAAATGGAGCAAAGAATGCTGGGTTAAACAGTTCCTGCAATCATGCACTGACACAGCGTTCCTCTCTCTACTTGTAAGAAATTTAACTTTCAGATAACACAACAATTTGTCTTTGACAACAATGAATACTACAATATTTATTTTGTAATAAACAATACCCTGATGATGACATTGACAGGTCGAAACTACTTGTAAATAAAAGAAATATGTATTAAGATGGCAATTTTCTCCCATCCTTCAAGAATGACTCCAAAAATCTTATTCACAAGTATAAAAGTATATTTTCAAAAATAAGTAGCCAGAACATGTCTAAACTATTCAACAAAACATATATATATATATATATATATATATATATATATATATAAAATTATTTATTTAAAAATTATAACATAGATATGTTAGAAAATCACTACAAAAATAGCCATTTTATTTCAACACCTCTGGTGTCTTATCAAGTGATGATGTTGAATGTAGATTGTAGAATAAAGTTTTTAAAAAGTTCAAATTAATTAACTACCCCTCGTAAGGGGAAACTCTGTTACATGAGATGGAATGACCAATCAAAATACAAGTATACGATAATTCAAAAAATTTTCTTAATAAGGTGATATTGCTTAAATAAGCTGCTTGTGTCATTAATAATAACAAATATGATTGTAAGCTACAAACAAACAAAAAGTTTCTTCCCATAAATATGACAATGCTGTCAGATAAATCTATATTTATTAAAGAAGATGAAGAATCATATTAAGCATATATAAGCATATATATATATATATATATATATATATATATATATATATATATATATAGATTGATAATATTAGTGGTAAATATACACATACATATGCAATCATATATCTAAAATATATAAATATATATACATACATACATATACATACATATATATTTGTATAAAAATAATTCCAAGAGGATAGAATCCAGGTAGAACTCAATATCCAGGACAGAGTAAGGATATAATAAAAAGACTTAAACACTAATATTCCATGTTCATAATTTATTCCATTGGAATCGTAAATATGATCCAATTCATCAGACCTACAAATTCAAAAAGAAAACAGAAAAAACAACTCCGGGAATAAAAAATAAATTTAGTGAGAGTGTATGTATGAGAGTGTGGGACGAATGTTAGAGTAAATGAAAGCTATAGGGAGGGGTAACAGACGAGAGCAGAACAGGAAGGTCTAAAGATGAAGGGGGTATTAAAATTTAACAGAGAGACGTTTTAAAGAGGGGAGTCAAAGACAGTTTAAGTGAAAGAAATATGAATATTCTCGGATGTCTAATACATTATTAAAGATATACCAGAAAAGATACATTTTGTGGTGACATACACACACAATAGACGATATAATCTTAAAGATCAGAAGATGAGAGAGGGAGGGGAAAAGAAAAGAAAAAGAAAAAGGGGTGGAGGGATATATATATATATATATATATATATATATATATATATATATATATATATATATACATATATATATATATATATATATATATATATATATATATATATGCTTAATAAGGTGATATTGCTTAGATAATCAGCTTGTGATATTAATAATAACAAATATGATTATAAACTAAAAACAAACAAAAAGTTTCTTCCCATAAATATGCCAATGCTGTCAGATAAATCTATATATATTAAAGAATATGATGAGATATTGAAAGATATTGAAATTGAAAAGATATAGTATCATAAAGCTACCATTATACCTGTGATAATTGATGACCTGTTTATAAACCAGTAAGACAGAAAAACAAATTAAGAAAATCCCTGGAAACGCCTATTTACAATAAATTCAAAATATTGCTTGTAACTGCTCACCTACTTAGGAAATTATTATTAATGTAAAGAAAGTATATACTTTCAGCATGTTGAGTATCTGTGAACATGAGATTTTTATAAAGAGCATTCCTTTATTTGCTACATTGCCTTACCCAAAGTCTTTGACAACAAACTGGTAAGGGAACAGAAAGCAAAAGAAGAGAATGATTCTTCTATGTGTCACTGCAGGATATATGTGGTCATGGCCCTCCACAACATTCTATCTCATGTGGTGCTTGCATTTTTCACCCTTTGCTAGGGCCCACACCTACTTTTCTGCAATCCATTCACAGAATTTCACCAAGTAAATGGTTCAATAATGCCTTCCATATCTCGTTTGCCCTGAGGGTTAAATTTTACTGAGCTATTTAAAAATGCCATAACATTAGATTTTTCGTACTTTTTATTTCTTTATTTTTAGATTAACAGAGGGAAATACTTCTATTCTTTTTCTACGTGCCATATTTATTGAGGATGTGGGTGATCATGGCTCTCCACAATTTCTTCACCTTTCTAGTCCATAGTAAATTTTGTCATTTCACTATTTCTCCTAATCTCATCTGCCAGCCATTTACACAAGTTTGTTAGGTAGGTTATGCATTGCTTTCCTCTGTCACTCTTGCCTATATATGCTGTCAGTGTAAAATTTTCTTAGCCCTAACACAGCCATGCCTTACAAAGGGGATTTACCTATGTAGCCTATTGTTGTATAAGAGTAAGTGTCATTGGCAACACTGTGATTTGAAACGAGATCATCAGTGGGTAACACATGATCTTAAAAGAAGTGAATAAATAGGAAGTAGCGTGATGACTATCTGTTCACTGTTCACTCTTCTTGTCTATCCAATACTGCAATCACATTCACTCACTATTCTATTACTATATAGATTACGATTCTCTTCTGATCATTATACTATTTGGCGATTACTACTTGAACAAGTATTACTAGTGCAGATATTATTAGAAATCATTACTACCAGTACCGGCATCTATGAAGTGTCAAATTTAATGAGCACTTTTGGAAGTGATAAAGAGCTTTCACTTGACATAGTAAAAGAGACAAGCAAAGACGTCCAAAATCACAAAACCTAGAAATTCTAATTTCCCCTTTCTTTCATTTCAGTTTTCTTTCCGTTATGTATACATGTTCTTTGCGTTTCCATTTTCTCTAAAACTTTGTTGTTGCTCAAATCTTCAGTCCATGGTATTCTCAGTATCCTTCTGTAGAACCACATTTCTGTTGTTTCAAGCCTTGTCTTTATCTGTGATGAAATTGCCCAGCATTCACTACCATATTGGAGGAGCAATATTACATAACAGACCAGTACTCTTTTCTTTGTTTCTAATGAGATTTTCCTGTATCTTAATATTTTTCTGCACTTTTGGAAGGCATATTTCACTATTCAGATGCCTCTTCAGATTTCGCTGTTGTATTTTCCATCCAAAAAATTAATAACTGAGCTATGAATTAAATTTTCTTTGGGATTTAACTAAAGTTATACCCACTGGAAATTTCATGAAATTCGGAAATTTTATGACCCCCATGTTCTCCTGATGTGACAACATCTTAATTATTTTCTTTGGAGGATACCCCAAGTAATCAAAGAGCTAAAGTCAGAGTTATTAAGCACTGCTATGGAGAATGTTATCAAAAAGAGTGTGGGAATTTGAAAATGGATGTTTGCATCAGATGATTGTTCATAACTAAATGAGAATATATTTTCAGTTTCTGAATTTTCATTTTATATGAAACTATTTTTGAATAATTAAAAATATTGAAATTATTAGATTTTTAAATCCAGACTTATAGCATTCCCTGCAATAATAATAATAATAATAATAATAATAATAATAATAATTATTATCATTATTATTATTATTATTATTTATTTTTTTCCCAAATGTGCAGTGAAAAAAGTCATGATGCCATTTCTGACCTTAGGTCTCTGGTCAGGACCCAGAAGGAAAGTATTAACCAATAGAAATCAAAGAAAGAATAATAATAATAATAATAATAATAATAATAATAATAATAAAGACAGTACTTGTAACAATTTTATGGGATTTATGATATGGAACAATCAAAGCTAATAGCCCAGACATAGTCCTCAAAGACCAGAATGTGCTTTCTTATCGAGATGACAGTTCCTGCAGACTGTAATGTATCTTTGAAGATTTTCAAAAAAAAAAAACTATCAAAATACAAGGATCTTGAAGTGGAAATCTCAAAATTTGGCACATGAAGACATCAATAATTCTAGTTGTAGTTGGGGCCCTGGGTGTGTTTGGAAAAAAATTCTGATAGAGTCATTCATGGGATTCCTGGCAGTTCATGCCCTAAAGAAATCCAAAAAAATTGTTCTCACAAGAACTGCTCACACCCTATGTAGGTGTTTACCTATATAAAATGTGTTGTGCTTTTAGGTTTTTTTGTTTTTTTTTAATTTATTTTTACTCAAATGTTCAAAAGAAATTGTCATGATATCATTTCTGACCTTAGGTCTCTAGTTGGGACCCAGAAGGAAATGAGTTACAATAGAAGTCAAAGGAAATAATAATAATAATAATAATAATAATAATGGTGATGATGATACAACAGAAAACTCAATATCCTCATCATCTACATAGTTTTCTGAAGATCATCAACATTATAATTGAAACGGTACTTTCCCTTGCTTTGGTATCTCCTGACTTCATAATGCCAAAAATGAGGTTTACCATTCCAGTCTCTTTAGTTGAAGCAATATTTAGAGCAGCTCGTCTGAGGTTACAGTGCATTGAAATTAAAGGAATAATCCTAAAATATCCACACCATAAATTTGTTTGTAAGCTAGATAAACATAAATTTCATTATTTATATTATAGGACCTTGTATATATTGTTAGTTAACTGACTAAAATCTCTTTTTCTGTATGTTGTCTTCCTACCATACATATCGTCTTCTTCTATGTATTGTGACCCTTCATGACTAGTGCAATCATGGCTCTTCACAACTTCCTTTGTAGCTCTTAGCAAGATATGTCTTTTGCTATCTCTCCTAATCTCTGTTCTGCTAAACATTTACACAACCTCTTTAGTGAGGTTGTT